>WMED01022291.1:0-11706 GCA_019650415.1 Pipa parva | reverse complement strand
GACACAGCGCCCGAGCCGAGCAGTCGGGTAAGGAGCGGCGGTAACGCCGCGTGTTACACATTGACTATATGAGACACTATGCAAATGATACTTTGCCTAATACAAGGACATTTAAAGTGCACATGTCAGCTTGCAATCGTGCATCTTAAATAAGGTAAATCAATTGATTAGCTAAATAATAATGTAGATTTGCAAAAAAAAACCTTAAGATTATAAAGTAGGTCGTACTGTAAAGTAGTCCCAATTTTCCAGATCTGGAAGCCGCCATTTTCGATAGGACCTGCCAATCAAAATCTATTTCCACACCCCCAAATACTTGTGGCTCCTTGTAAGGATTCGCTTGGAGTGGCAAGGGCAGAGTTGGAGGTTGCAGTATGGCTCCACAGGGAGTTGGTGCAAGCTATTCCTAGGGCATGGAGTTTAAGGAAAACCCTGGACCTCTCCTTTGACCCCCCACAAGGGGATGCGGGCTTCGATACAGGGAAATCCCAGGTTGCGGCCCCTAGGTTAGCTGTCCACAGGTGGAGAGGATAGGCAGGAGAGGAAGTCTGATAATGTAAGCAATGGTCAGTGCAGGCGGCAAACAGCGTAGTCAGAAAACAAAGTAATGGTCTAGGTAGGCAGAGTGCAAGAGGAATCCAAAACAGCCACAGGTCAGATGAACAGGAACAAATAGGAGACAGGCTAAGCAGGGAACACAAGAACCAACAGTTCTAATTCTATAATCGGGCGCAGACACTTCAGGGATGCTCCTTTAAATAGTAATGGAGCTAGACACACGATGATCCGCATCAAAAGTGCGTGATCGCGACGTAACCACATTATGTGCATGCGCCCATGATGTCAGCGCACACCAGCAATGCGAGTACCACCAAGTGAAATGAACAGCGCTCCCAGCCATAATTGGCGCAGGTAAGTAGCGCTCCTAACATTCCTTTCTCCATCTGCCTTTAAGATTAACTTTACAATGAATTGCTCAGTCAGTCAGATTGAATTCTAAAAAGGGCAAAATTTAATAAAATCGAAAATATCGATATCACGATATTTTCACAATATTGATATTACTGATATCGCGATATCGGCCAAATTTTACTGATATCGCGATATTGATATTACTGCCGGTATCGATATCGCAATACCGAATTTTAACGATAATATAGATTTTTCCATAGAAATGAACAGGCTAGCAGATTTCGATCGAATTTCGATATCGCGATATCGGTAATATCATTATCGCGATATCGAAAAAGGCCAATATCAGTAATATCGATATCGTGATATCGGTAAAATTGGCCGATATCGCGATATCGATATTTTTGACTTTAATAAATTTCACCCTATTAGAATTAAGAATTTTCAGTGATATTTCTGTTAATATGATTCACACAACTTCGTACCGAAAGGAGACGGCCACAAATTCCCTATTACAATATGAAAGCTTTCATCTACAAAATACCAAAAATGCAATTTCATACGGTGAATTCCTCACACTGAGATGGAATTGTTCATCTTTAGAGGATTTCAAAACTTTATCTGTAGACCTCATGGATAGGCTACCTACGAGAGGATGTCCAAAACAAAAGGTTAAACAAGCATACCTTAGATTGGTGGATGCTAATCGATCTGATCTTCTTGTCAAAAAATGTAAACCCAAGGACAAAGAAACAAGATTTGTGACAACTTATTCTGCAAATCATTCCAATATCATGAAAATAAAGAATGACCATTGGCATATAATTAGAAGCAACCCAATTATCGAACCACATCCCTACCTCTTTAAGGAAAACAAAACCTCAAGAAATCATCTAGTGCATAGTTTCAAGATAGTGAGAGTTGCACAGTTTGTGTTATTTTTTCCAGAATTCTTTTATTTGTAGACATTCTCATACCATGTGTATAACAGTGGCTGGGGCATGACTACATCTGCGGTACTCATCAGGTATATTTGGTAAGATTATATGCAGTGTGTGCGGTGTTAAATATGTTTCAGTTAGGTATCTAAACTAAATAAGTCTGTCAGGAACAGATATTAAATATAAACTTGTGTTAGTCAATATGTTGTCCCATTTTTCTTCTGTTAGGTCTGGTATAACTAATATATTGCGATTTTGTATGTTAAAAAGAAATAAGCTTTTCAGAATTAAAGTAAATTATTTTGTTAGTTCAAATCTACTTTACTGAACAGTATAGAATGTCAGGTACAAACAAAAGCTTATTGTTTCAGCCAAAATATCTCTTTAAAAGTAGAATTAACATATTTGTCGTCTTCAGTTTTCTTTCAATCTCACAGCAGCTGTGTTTTCTCTGTGATTATTCCTTCTTGATCATATTCCCTTTACACTCAGCCAAGTTTCAGAGACATTAAAACCAGCTTAGTGGTAACTGCATCCTTATCTAGCAATTATCTCACATCAAAGCAAATCATATTGGTAGGGTTCATATTCAGGAGGTTATTGGCTAAAGTCTGAATTGTTGCATAAAGGTGTAAATTCACCAGCTAAAAACAGTTGCAATAGACTGCTACTGTCACAGTCTAGACATCATTATGGCAATATTGTTGCAGTTGTGACTCTACTATGGGAACATTGTCGCTGTCACAAAGTTTTAATTGTCGCGTTCATGTATTTTCTATGGGAATCCGCAGTTTGAGAATTCGACAGTCTAATTCCCACTTTAGTCAATACCCCCTGTATTTCACTAACTTTTGAGGTGATTCCCAGTTGGGTTGTGCAGGTTTGACAACCTGTCTCGACTTTGGGTCACATGACCGTGGCACAGAGCTAGTGAGTTCCTGGGAAATGTAAAATTTTTACTGGAGGGGGTAAGGAGGGACTCCATATTATTTAGAAAAACACCACTGACTACCTACTA
Organism: Pipa parva; assembly: GCA_019650415.1. Classification (NCBI taxonomy): domain Eukaryota; kingdom Metazoa; phylum Chordata; class Amphibia; order Anura; family Pipidae; genus Pipa; species Pipa parva. The sequence continues at coordinate 8,835 of WMED01022291.1, read as the reverse complement.
CAAATTACAGTATGTGTCTGTAAGGGAATATTCATTACCTTATTATAGTAGTATACCTGTAGCCAACCCAAAGGTGGTAATGGCTAAGACAGCCAGTAGTTGTAGGGGACTCTATAATTAGAAGTATAGATAGAATAATATGTTGACCAGACCTCTGTGCAATGAATGGTTTGCTGTCTCTCTGGTACCAGGTTTCAGCAAGTGGTTTACTTATTGAAAAGAGCATAACAATAAAGTTTATTTGATTCAATAAGTAGCATGTTAATCCTGTCGCCACTAGGGCTCAGAAATTATTTATTCCAGGTTCAAATGAATTTTGGCCAAGCTTTAAATGGTTATTCTCCTTCCCATGTACCTACAAGAGTAAACCAAGAGTTGTTTACTATTTACTTTGTTAAAGTTACTGTCTTTACCCGACCAATACTACAATATTCAGTAAGTGGTAACTTCATCTGCGGTGTAAGCCGTAATTGGCACATTGTCTTACAAAGGATTGTGGGCAGGAAGAAGTCCCAGCAGCCCACATATATTTCTCTGCTAACCTCTCCCTGATACTCTGATTTAGACAGGGAAGAAGTGTCGTTACTAACATTATCTTCATTGGACTGCCCTTTCTCAGGGAGTTTCTCCTGTGATGGGGATCTGTAGGGTCTCTCCTAAACATATAAGAGACAAATGAAACTATAATGCTTACCTCTATGCTGATAATATAGTATTGCTCCTTTGTGCTACTTATGTCTCCCCCTAGAGCAGGGATCAGCAACCTTTTTGGCTGAGAGAGCCATGCGTCTACATGCGTCTCTGCTCAGCCCTTTTGAATCCAGAGCCACTTATGTCATATGTGATGTCACATAGGTGACGTCGGCGGCTCCGGATTGGCTAGCAACCTGGAAACTGGTTATGTCAGCGGCTCCGGATTGGCTAGAAATCCGGTAGCGCTGAGAGAGCTTTGTCTCTACAGCACTTGCCAGCGATTAGCCAGCAGACTGTAATGAGTGGTTCTTGCATGTGAGCACCGCTCGTTACAGTCAAAGAGCCAGATGCAGCAATCAAAAGAGCCACATCTGGCTCAAGAGCCATAGGTTGCACACCCCTGCCCTGGAGGAAAACAGCTTAAAATGACACCCATCTGTGAAATGAGTTCATTATATATTCATTTCACTTGTTTGTGTACTTTACATCCTTTCCAAATTCTAACACTTAAATTATCATTATTCATTTTAATCATTATGTGAATCTGTTGTCAGCTTTAGTAGTCATTTTCTATTTCATCCATATCACATCTTTTGTTAATGATTCCCACAAAGGTCATGTTTTATTGACATGAGAAGTTATTTGGCATGTTAGCATTTATGTCTCACCTTGGCAGTACCTCTAACCATTATGAAAGAGTAGTAAGGGCTTCTAAAGAACCAATTTTTCTTTATTGGAACTGAATTATAATGGCACAGAAATGCATTTAAAAAATGCTTGTGCTGCACCATATGTCTTATTTATTGTGCTTGCCAATTGGACTTGATGGGAAAATGGAAAGTGGTCGATTTTCATTTTGATGGACAAAATGGAAATGCCTTTAAAAACAAACAATACTCATTTCAAATTAAAATAAGTGTTTTGGTTGGCTGTTTTACAAATGAGTGGAGAGATAGTAGATGCAGAGCTGAAAGAAAAAAAAACCTAAAAATACTTTACCTACTCACCACATTTCCATAATCAGAAGTGCCTTCATTTTAAATTAATTAAATGTGGACTTTCTTTCTTTATCTTTCACTATTTTCATTTTATCAGGGATGTGTGGTGTCGTTCACATGGTCACAGAATTTATCAGTAACTACACATAAGGTCAATAAAAATATTTTGTTACATGTAAAAATACAAGCTTAACTGGAGGAATCTTCCCTTCTATTCCTTCTCTTTTTCCTCAACCATGACCCTTGCTATTTACAGTAAAGAACGAGAATAGCATATCCCAGTACCAGGACTGCCATGCCACCTCAATACTTTAAAGTCTTGACCTGAAGGAACAAACAGTACTAGGCCAATTATAAAATGAGCCAGTACAAAGTTGATTTCTAGAATGTTGATTAATGCAGAACTTCATCAGGGGGTAGAAGATCTATACACTGTTTTGGTCATAGTTGCATAAATTACAGTTGTTAGTTGCATTTATTTCAGTCAACAGGAATCCTGCTGTAAGCTCCCCAATGTCCTACTTTTGTTTGGCAAAGTAAATCTGTATATTCATGCCAGTATGCCTGGTCTGGTCCGAATTGTCACTTAGACAGCTGATGAATAATTGAAGTGTTGTTGCATTTGCAGCAAAAAAAAAAAAAAAATGGCATATCAGTACTCTGTCAGGATAATTTCGCTAAACTGTGAGAGAATTCACCACATTGCAGAAAATAACTTTGCAGATAAATAGCCTTTATTAGTAAGATGATTTAATACAGATTACAAGGGGTATGGGAATAGCATAGAATAAAGAAGATAGTGGACATCCCTGTCATGTCCCTCAGGCAAGGTTAGAAGATAGTGTGATTGTATGATTTTAGCATTAGTGTTTGTATAGCAGTCATTTGTTAGCAGTCATTTCTTAAAGTACATGCCTTTATCTCTTTGTTCAATTGTGGACAATACATATGGTCAATCAACAGAATCAAATGATTGTTGTTGTCTAGTGACATTTTTATATTATATGACTTGAAGAACAAAGCATAGATGTTTGTAAAAAAACAGATTGGTCTAGGGATAGAAGTGGTTTTAGGATTTTATTAAGCTGTGACACTAACATTTTTGCTAGTATCTAATTATCTATATTAATTAGAGAAATATGGACATACATAAGGCAATAACCAAAGAGTCTTTACTTGGTTTTAGAAATAGAACGATGAGTACTTCTATCATTGAGTTAGATATCAGTTTATCTACCTCACTGTACAGAATATTTGGACCAAATAGAGATTGTTGGGGCCTAGTGTTTTTGCAGAGGAGAAATCTGTAATTATGTCTCTAGCTTTAGGTTAATTAATAGAGGTTTTTTTGTATGGATTGTTGTTAAAGTTGATGTAGTGTAGAATTCTAAAAAGATTGTTTAGTACCTGAGAATCAGATACAATGGAACCATCTTGTAGTGTGATAGCAGGGATTATTGAGGGAGATTGTAAATCCTTAAATAGTACAGCCAATAGTTTGCCAATTTTCTCCCCGTGTGTATTGACACAAGATATTTTGTCTAGTTTTATCAATTTGAGTTGGGTTTAATAAGATGGATTTTGTATGTAGAGGCACTTGGCCTTTATTACTGAAGTAGAGAGTTCTAATAATTGTTGGGTAGCTTTGAAAGCATTTCATACAATGTGAAAAAATTCCAAATTTACATTGTGTTGAAGCTGTGAATGTACAGACATCTTAAGAAATTCATGAAACTGTGAAGTCTTGATCCAGTGGGGGCTTATATGCCACAGTGTACCTTGGATACGTGCCCTTATTTGTAGGGTTAAACATATAGGGAAATGTTCAGAGATGACTGTAGAAAGTAGAAACATTTGTAACGTTAAAAGGTCTACTTTTATATTAACAAATGCAAGAACAATTCTAGATAATGAATTATGAGTGGAGAAGAAAAGTTCACCACTGATCTGACAGTATAATATGATAGATCTCCTAAAAGCATCTGTGACACACACATGTTGGATAATATGTAAGCAACACCCCTATCTTCTAGAAGTTGTGCTTAATTCTCAAATTAGTCAACATGCTGCCAGCGGGGGGCCAATGCAATCTTGATTTCTGGTGTCAGCATTTAAGACAATGGTACTAGGTATTTTACTTTGAGGAAAAATGCCAACAATACACATCCTATTGATTTAAAGGCGGCGACCACAGCAAAATTCATGGAACCATTTCTAATCACAGTTTCCCATGACAACTTTTTGTCTGGTAAAATGCATGTAGAAAAGACACCTAGAAATGACACCAGGGGGCGAAATTTAATAAAATCGAAAATATCGATATCGCGATTTCAGCCGATTTTTACCGATATTGTGACATCGTATTACCAATATCGCCGATATTGCGAAATCAAAATTCGATCAAAATCTGTTAATCTGTTCATTTCTATGGAAAAATCCATAATATCGCTAAAATTCAATATTGCGATATCGATATTGGCAAATTGAAATATTGCAATATTGACAAATTGTGATATCGCGCTATCAGTAAAAATCGGCTGTTATCAATATCGTGAAAATATCGCAATATCAATATTTTCGATTTTATTAAATTTCACTCCCAGGTGTTTTATCAGAATCAATGAGTTAATGATTGTAGACATTTTTAAAATGTTTTTTGGGGAATTTTACTGCAAGTGGTTAAAGCGTAGTTTGCCATTGCCCTTAGTGTTAAAGGAGAACTGAAGCCAAAAAATTAAAAAAGACTGTTAAAACACTTACCTTATACTGAGCTGATTGATTACAGTCACAGCATGAGCTGTGCTGCAATTAATTGCAATGCTTCCCCCAATGCTTCTTCACAGCACTGGCTGATTGAGAACCCAGCGTGATGCTCCTCCTACCATGTTTCACCTCGGGTGAAAAATGGGTTAAACATCATCATGTTCATTGCGAGGGCCGATGAGAACGCTCCCCGCAATGCGCGTGATGATGATGTTTGAAGCAGGGGAACCAACTGACAGGAGCTGCACACTCGCTTCTCAGTCAACCAGCGCATTGCGCAGAAGCATCGGGGGAAGCATCAGGAGCCGGCTAATTACAGCACAGCTCATGCTGTGACTGTAATCAATCGGCTCAGAATAAGGTAAGTATTTTAACCGTCTTTTTTTATTTTTTGGCTTTAGTTCTCCTTTAAACACATTTCTGATTTATTCTTTTATTTCAGACCTGGAGGAATAAATACAGAGGTGTAAATCTTCCAGTGGTGTGGCTTCTGCTTTCAAACCACTTGCTCAATTAACCAGCTACTACCATTGGGGATCATTATTAATCTACCTTAGGTTCCTCCCATACCATAGAACCATCCTCCTTTACTCCAGAATTATTACTGACCTAGCTGACTAGCCAAGCCACTCTACATTCTTTAGATATCTAAGTAGACCCCCTTAGGCTGTTATCAGAAATATACTTTGGCCTATAGGAACCTTTACAGTTAATTTCAAACCACCTTTCACACTCAGAGCAGAACTAATTTTTGGCGTTCCTTAGGAATGCCAGAACCCACACAGTTGTGTCCCTGCTCTCATCGAACACCATTCACCCCTGAAACTAACATTGCTATAATCATTTTGCACATGGGCAGGAAAAAACATACAGTATAGGAGATTTACAGCATTGGAATATCAGCCACAAACATATAGGCAGCTTGTAAAATCTGTGTATAACTGCAGCTGATGAAATGAGTGTTAATAGAGGCTGTTATTTTAAAAGACAACATCCCTCTCCACTGTGCTTGTAATGAGTGTCTAATCAGTTACACTGGAGTGGCAACATGATTAGAAATGGGTTATTTAAAGGGGAAATAACTCCACCAAATATGCTCTGATATTCTTATATAGTGTCAGCTGTGGCAGTTAATGACAAATGGTCAGTATTTATTAAACAATGTTAACTAGAAGCTTGATGAAACTTTATGACTAATATTCAGCATTTCAGAATTATTTTGGGGTGATTTAGATGTCCCCTGGTATATGTAGTACAGAGGTATGCTATCATCTTCCTTAGAGAAATCCAAATATCCAGTACCATTCATTTCCAAGGATCAACAACCAAACAATAAAATTTCAAAATCTTATTTAATCCCCAGCCAGGATCAATACCCTTGCAATCAAAATTCCACAGCCAAACCATTCTCCAAGATAAGCACCCTTGCAATAGAATTTCACACACTTCTATAACATAATGATATAATTAAAGAGAACCCGACAGGCTGACAGTCATATTCACTATATGCCCTTTAAAGCATAATGAATAGGCATTCAATATATGGAAACTCTGCATTTGTATTTCATATAAAAAAAGAAGTATCTATTAACATTTCAAAGCTCATTATTATGCCATGGAGTTTGCAAACAGTATGTGACAAGTAAATTAATTACATGTTATCGAATTATATATGTTGTACATTATAAGCAGGTTACAGCTGACTACTGATACTACTTGCTATGTTGTGCAGTTTGAGGGGGTTATTCACTAAGGTGTGAATTCGACTGTCAAATCTGCAAACAGCGGATTCCCATAATAAATCTGCTACAATTTCCCCATTGTAAAGTCACGACAATTTTTCAATGTTAAGATTGCGACAATTTTCCCATAATAAAGTCGCGACTGCGACAATATTCTCATTATAAAGATGTGACTGCGACAGTAGCAGCCTATTGCGACTGTCTTTATCTGGCGAATTTGCACCTATACGCAACAATTTGGACTTTAGTGAATAATCCCCTGAACATGTGATCGCTAACTGAGCAATCTTTCAGTTTTTTTCCCCTCATATTGTTAATGATCTCAGTTATAAATCAAGCCAAATCATTAATCAAGATGAGAAATGTGAAGGTGAATCATGTAACTTATATAGTCCACAGCACTTTTAATGGGAGTTAACTCAGATCTGAATGAAGGGCAAGAAATGATGTCATGAATGATAATTGGATCTGACTCATTTACATGAAGGAATGAAGCACATCCAATTCCAATTTTTTTAATGTGAGCTCATATTGATGAATAGGGATTTGACTGTTGGATAAACTAGTTGAAACGCACCAAAGATAGACGCAACTCAGATAGGCACCTGCAAACAGAAGGCATGGTGTGAATGTGTACATACCACTGCTATAGGAAACTATAGTATATGTTTACATGCAAGTTAGTCAGACCTACTAAAATGGTCAAAGTGAGTTGCAACTAAACTCTGATTTGAAAGGGGCCCAAGACAATCTATATTGTAGCATTGTACACCATTCTATATTCATTTTCACGTTAGTTCGCAGGGGCATACATATAGTGGAGAAAGGGGGCAAAAACTGCAAAAGGAAGCCCAGCTCCAAGCTGCCCTCCACAACTACCCTCCAATTTCAGTACACTCCTGGTGACCCTGCCCCAAGCCACAACCTAGATCAGTGGTTATGGCAGTCCGCTCTATAGGCTTGCATGCCACAGCCCCTGGTAGCCTCTGTATACCCCTGGTAGCTTTCATACAATATATGAAAATAAAATGAGTATCCTTTTAAAAATTGATAAAAACCAATATTCAAAGTACAAATTGTACAAAGACAGTGTTGCCTTTGTCAACCCCTTTTTATTGAGTGTTACAAAGCTTGACATAATGGTCAGCGTACATCATGTCCATAGATGTCAAACTATTTGTGCATATTAAACATTATCCCTTGTTTATATACTCTCTAAAGCCACAGGTCATTAGCCAGGATATAAGTGCTGAATAAGACGGAGGAAGATATCAGTTTGCCTTTTCAACTGAAGCAGAAGACGGTTGGAATAATTGGAGCAGCAAGCAACAGAGGCACAAGGCTGATGTAACAAAAGGATTCATCAAAATCTCTTTCTCTCTTGTCTGGCAATGATGCAAAGAACTGGAAAAAAATCAAGAGGACTTTCTAGCTGTATTTCATGGATTTTGAAGCTAAGAGGAATAGTTTTAAGACAGACAACTATCATGATTTTTGATTTGCAAGCGCAGGGAGTTCCTGCTTAGCTTGAGAATTTAGACAAACCATCATGGTGATCCCGTAGTTGGCTGGCACAAAGTGACTAAATATTCTTTAAAATAATATGTGAAAAATCAAACATATTGCGATTTGTTTAATAAAACAGAAACAAAGTCCCTTTAAAGAATTTCTAACTGCAGATCAAATGAGTTGTGACATAAAAACAATTAGGAAATGGCCTTCCCCCTGGAGTACAGAAAATGCACAGGTCAGCAATAATAAAATCAGAAGCAGAGTCCAGTCCTGCACAGATGATAAATAATATGAAATCCATGTATATTAAATAGTAAACTGCCACACATGTATGACTACAAAACCTACGTATTTATTTATGTTTTTCAACTGTCAAGCTTCTTTGTCAAAAATAATCAACTGTGCTTAAATAATAATATGAAGTACATGTCTCAGATAATGTCCTGTCTCTTGCCGTCCCTGACTTCAGCTGGTGATGCCCAGAGGAATTATCCCCATTAAAGGGGTTATTCACTAAAGTCTGAATTGTTGCGTCGCCAGATAAAGACAATTGCAATAGGCTGCTATTGTCGCAGTTGCAACTTGATTATGGGAATATTGTCACAATCTTAACTTAAAAAAATTGTCACGACTTTATAATGGGGAAATTGTAGCGGATTTGCTATGGCAATCCGCTGTTTGAGAATTCGACAGTCGAATTCGCACCTTAGTGAATAACACCCTTTAAAACTTTATGGTTTGAATCTGTGCTCACATGTTATGGAATAATACATGGAGTAATCTCAAAGTAAACTCAAAGTAAATCAGGTATTATAAGTCACATTAACAATTACAATAGAGTTGCATTAGACACTCTCCTATTCTTACAGAACCTACAGTACTCTGTAAGAGTATTTTTTAGGGTTGTAACGATTCACCTATTTAATCGATGTATCGATTTATTTTCCAACGATCCAACTACATCGATCTGTGCTCAGCATCGATGTAGTTGGATCGATCAGCAACGATCTAAAATCGTTTTAAAAAGTAATAAATCGATTATATGATTTATATCGATACTACAACTATATGTTGAAAAATAGAATTAAAGGAAGCAGGTAAACTCAACCTGAAATTGTTGGTTGCAA
>WMED01022290.1:0-11706 GCA_019650415.1 Pipa parva | reverse complement strand
TCCTCTGTTGCCGGCTGTCTGTGCTGTAGTGCTGAGTTGAGCGCTACAGCACAGACAGACGGCTATAGCGATTCCTCTCCCCAGTGCTAATCAGTGCTGGGAAGAGGAATTGCTATAGCACTCGGCTCAGCGCTATAGCACAGACAGCCGGCAAAGTTGCCAGCTGTCAGTGCTATAGCGATTCCTCTCCCCAGTACTGATTAAGCTTCCCGTCGCTCACAGGAAGCTTAATCAGTGCTGGGGAGACCCTCCTCCGTTGCCGGCTGTCAGTACAGCAGACAGCTGGCAATGGAGGAAGTAATTTTGCAGTGGGGAAACGAGCCCCCCTTTAGGCTTTGAATTTTCTCCCAGTAAGTCAGCGGTTCTCAAATAGTGGGGCGCTCACCATATGGCTATTCAATATAAGCATATAATGCTGATATTAACACATGCCGATCTCTTCCATTGTAATAAACCACTGAAAGGCTTTAAAGATAAGTAAATCCAGGATTCTTGAGAAAAAGGATAGGTCAAAATAGTGCAATAATGTTTTTCAATATGTAGACATGAATAATAAAACAAAAGATATACTCACAAACGTGTGAGTTACACATGCGTAAAACAGTCCTATGCTGTAGAAAAATGTCCAGTCCAGGAGAATTCAACCGAAATTTCAGACATGTACCACTCTGAAATTAAGTGCCCAATATGTCCAGTAAGTGTCCTCCCCAACCCTACGCTTTTCGCTCTTCACTTCCTCAGTTGTGAGAAGCGAAGAGCGAAACCCATAGGGTTGGAGTATATCCCATGTTTGCGAGTATATCTTTTGTTTTATTATTCATGTCTACGTATTAAAAAACATTATTGCACTATTTTGGCTTATCCTTTTCTCGAGAATCTTGGATTTATTATCTTTAAAGTCTTTCAGTGGTTTATTACAATGGAAGAGATTGGCATGTGTTAATATCAGCGTTATATGCTTATATTGAATAGTCATTTGGTGAGCGCATATTTTGAAAACATCACTCAGTGTGCAGTGATCACGGTTTTTGGTTCAGTTTCTACACAATTCTATTGGGACATTTGGTCTATTACTAAAGTGAAATTACTTTCACATTTAATGCACTATGTAGTGTATATTTTCTGCACTTTTTCACACACAGAGTTTTTTTGTGAAGATTTGCCAGTGGAGGTGTGAAGTGGACTCCCAAGAGGAAGCAGCATAAAAGAAATTAATTTGGACACAGACTTTGTCACTAAGGGGGTACTTCACTATCCTCTGAAGTGAGGAGCGTAGTCTTCACCTCAGTTCGGAATGACTGAGATGCGCTCGCTGATGTCCTGCACGCGGGCATCAGCGAGCGCATTAAAGGGATTCCAGTCTCGGCGAGGCAACTCTTATGCTCTCGCCGAGACTGGAACCCCTTTAATACACTCGCTGATGCCCGCATGCAGGACATCAGCGAGCGCATCTCAGTCATTCTGAAGTGAGGCGAAGACTATGCACCTCACTTTGGAGGATAGTGAATTATCCCCTAAGAGCGCTGCGGTGTGTTTTTTTTTTTTGTTTGTTTAAAAATAAATAAGTTTCAGAAAAAATATCAGTTTTTAAATTAATCTTTATTAAAATGAATTGGTTTGGAAAATGGTTTCAGAAAATCATTTTCAGAAAATAATCTGTTTTGTAAAAGAAAGTTTCGGAAAATAATTTTTAAAAAAAATAATCGTATTGGGAAATATTCGGTTTCTGAAAATAATCGGTTTCAAAATTGGTTTGGAAAATAAATCTGTTTGGAAAATAATCAGTTTCAGAAAATTTGTTTGGAAAATAATCAGTTTTAAAATAAAGCATTTCAAAATAAATGTTTAAGAAAATAATCGGTTTCAAAATAAATTGGTTTTAGAAAATAATCAGTTTGATGTACAGATCTACACTTTTCAAAATGTCTTATTTAAATGTTGCTAGATACAATTTGTGAAAGCAATGTTAAATCTATCTTTTAAAAACAAACTCAAATCTTTTAAAAACATACTGCCATCCAGTCACATTCTGGGGGGAATTCACGATACTCTGAAGTGAGATGCGGAGTGTTCGCCTCACTTCAGACTGACTGATCTGCACTCGCTGATGTCCTGCATGCGGACATCAGCGAGCGGAGCGCATTAAAGGGATTCCAGTCTCGGCGAGGCAACTCTTTTGCTCTCACTTCGGAGTATTGTGAATTCTCTCTGTGTATAGTTCAATAAACTTGAAATACTAATGGTCATATAAAAAATAAAAACAATCCTATAAAGCATACAAAAAAACATTTGTTTTACTAGCTATTGTAGAAACACTAGTTCTAACCTTAGTCTGCCTTTAAATTATGAATCCGTCAGTAGCCAATACTGTGGACTGCTGGTTATACACACAGAGAATATATATGTACACATTAGTATATGTACAGATTTAAGGGGTTATTCACTAAAGTCCAATTTGTGACATTATGGTGTGAATTCACATCTATTCTCTGCCCGCTGCATGCGAACATCAGCGAGCGCATTAAAGGGATTCCAGTCCCGGTGAGAGCACTCGAGTCTCCTCGCAGGGGCTGAAATCCCTTTAACGTGCTCGCTGATGTCCACGTGCAGGACATCAGTGGCCGCATAACACCATTTGCGAAGTGAGCCGAAGGCTTCGTGGCTCACTTCGCACAATGGTGAATTAAGCCCTCTATTTCCCAGTGTTCGCTTATAAGAAAAAGTCTGTGAAGTGGTGAATAGAGATGGCCGAATCAATTCGGCCGAAGTGGAATTTGTTCCGAATTTCCCTAAAAATTCAATTTGGAACGAACTTGAACTTCAGGGTGATTCGGTTAATGAATTTTTTGTTTGAGAGGTCTCCGGGACCCAATGCCACCAAGGTGGCTATTTAAATCATAGCCAGCAAGAATGCAGCTATGATTTAAATTGCAATTATTTCCATAGTGCTATGGAAGTAATTAGGTATAACCCCAGCTTTAAACCCACTTACAGTGAAAAGCATTCCTTTAGCAGTAATCATGCCTCAGGATTAGGGAGAGTAAAAAGCAAAGACAAGAGAGTATAGGTGATACCTTTTATTGGCTAACGGAAAAGATGGTAAATGCAAGTTTCATCAGGCAATAATATGAAACTGCGACAATTTTATACAGGAGAGTAAAAAAACTACTCACAAAGAGAGTGAAACTGGGAATTAGTACTAATTTGAATACAGTTTATATTCTCACCAACAGGTGGCACTGTGTAATTCTGTAAATATGTGTAGTACTAACTTCAATACAGTTCATAATTCTCACCAACAGGTGGCTCTGTGTAAAAGTACTAACTTCAATACAGTTTATATTCTCATCAACAGGTGGCACTGTGAAAATCCTGTTTTTCGAAATCAAGTTTTTGAAATTTTCACAATTTTCAATTTTTTATTTTTTTTGAGGGTGCAGCTCCAAGAGTAAATATGGGAGGAAATAGAAGTGTATGAATGGCACTGGACACTGTTCTAGGTATCTGTGTTCTATATTTTCTGGGCATTTTTGTTTCAATAAGTATTAGGTATGCCTGGTGGGTGCATAGTATATATTGCTGCATATACAAAGTGCAATGGCACTGTGGCAGCAACTAGCTGTGTGGAATGTAGCCTAAGCTATAAACAGGGCCAAATGAAGCAGAAGATGTGGTTGACAAAAACAGTAAGTGTAAATAACATATTACACAACAGTTTGAGGGCACATGTTCTCCCAGTCACATTCTGTGCAGGGTTCAATAAACTGGAAATACTAATGTTCATACAAAAAATAAATAAAACCAATCCTATAAAGCAAGCTTTAGCCAGGCGGTACAATATAAAACTTTCTCATCAAAAGTATATATGTAAATAAGCAGACAAAAGAAGACCTTTTACTTTACTAGCTATTGTAGAAACACTAATTCTCATCTTAGTCTGCCTTTAAATTACTAGTCAGTAGACAATACTGTGGGCTGCTGGTTATACACACAGAGTATATAGGTACACATTAGTTTATGTACAGATTAAGTGGGTAATTCAGGAAAGTGTGAACTCACCTTGCGATGCTTGACATCAGCTCGCCGAGACTGGTACTTGCTCCCTGCTCTCCTGCACGCCGAGATCAGCAAACGCTTTAAACGTACTTCGGCTCAGTGAGGTGACTCGAGTGGTCGCGAGGTGAGCCGAAGTACCTTTAAAGCATTCACTGATCTCCGCGTGCAGGAGAACAGGGAGCGTGTACCAGTCTCGGCGAGCTGATGCGAAGCATCGCAAGGTAAGTTCGCACTTTCCTGAATTACCCCCTAAGTGGGTTATTGGACAAATTACTGTATAAAAGTGTGAATTCGCCAGGTAGGGATGGTCGCAGTAGACTGCTAATGTTGCATTTGTGACTATATAATGGAAATATTGTTATAGTCTTTAACTTTAAAAATGTCATGGTTGCGGATTTGCTATGGGAATCTGCTGTTTGAGAATAGTTGAATTCTCAGTTTAGCCAATAACCCCCTAAGTTAAGGATTACCTGCAATGATGTAGCTTTTTAGATTTTTATCTTGTGCCATTACCATAATGCAGCCATTATACAGTACAGATGGTTTTAAGAACAAGATGGGTGAACCCTAGACACAAGTCAGCCTTTCTTGCTAAATGTAATGTGCTAATGGGTTGTTTTGACATTTTGAACCAGGAGTACAGCGGAGCCTCAAAATGACTTATTTGCCATGAGGAAAGAGACTTCTTCAATCATAAAAATATTATTCGCACAACATGTTTGTGATTTTAGCAGTATTTGTACAACCTTACTTAGAACTGAATTCCAGGATAGAGAAACACTATATTATTAAAGTTGAGATCCCTATAGGACAATGTAAGGACAGGTGTTTTCATTTGCTGCTATCGTCTTCTTTGTAATCACATTTTTAAAACTTTACATGTATTTTCAAATACTAAGTCACCTCTTAGTAAATAAATCCTGCTTATAAATACAAATATCAGACAATTATAAAAAGGACAGCAGGCATCTGATACTTAGAAAAAGGTTTATTTGTTTTCCATGCAGCACAAGTACATTGCAGATTATATTTACAACTCCTTAATGGCAAACCACATATTGTCATGTTTTATTCCTGAGTTTCCTAGCACCAATGGCAAACTGAATTGTGTTCCACAAACCAATAGGCACAGAGGCAGCTTTGTGAGCAGCAAGAACAAAGTGATCATTCATACAGGCTTTTTAAGGAACAGGAGATTTAATGACCCCCATCTAAGCTAACCTCTTAAGTGCCTATCTCCATGAAATAGTGGATACAGCAGTTAGTTCAGATTTTCAGCCACTGGTAAAAACACCATCTCCATTAAATAAAAAAAACAAACTTACACCTTAATACATTTCTTTGGTGGCATTAGGCATAGCCATCACAAACCATCAGAGGCATAACTAGAAGTTACTAGGACCAAAGTATTTCTGCTTTGCTGTGCCCCTGATCTGGCTGTTAACTTACCATGTACATATAACAGTTACTAAATACTTGCATTAACTAGAGGACATGGCCACTAGCCCCATAATGCTGCAGAGTGCACTTGCACAATCTATAGTTATGCCACTGCAAACAATATCTAAACAAGCATAAAGAAATGCATTCTCACCAAAGGAGCTGTGCTTGTGGCACCTCACTGAAACATTATCTGTGACACAATAAATAGCACTATTATAATACATGGCTTTTAACTGAACATCCCTGCAAATTTCAATATACAAAACAAAAATTCAGTCTGAAGGCTTTATACACAGAACCCATAGCTTGGCTCAGAATGCTTCAGGCAAAGCTTATTGCACTCATGTAGTGCTCCTATCCAGCAGCTAGTAGTTTTTGGAATGTCAAAAGCAAATCGTCAAATGGTTAAGGGTTTAATTCAGGGATGGCGAACCTATGGCACGCGTGCCAGAGAGGGCACGCAGAGCCCTCTCTGTTGGCATGCGAGCCGTCGCCAAGCCTGTCTTCAGCACAGGCCGCAGACCCAACCTGACATGTTTCAGGCCAGGTCTCTGGCCTGCACTGAAGGAGCGCTTGCTCGCAAGGGGAGTTCTCCTCCCCTGACGCGTGCGCGCTCCACCCCCGATGCTGGCTTGATGACGTCACTCACCAGCGCCGGCACTTCGGGGGAAGCACTGGTGAGTAACGTCAACCTTTTGGCACTCCATGCCAAAAAGGTTTACTGCCCCTGGTTTAATTCAATCCATTTCTTATTTTTATAACTAGACTGAAAGCTTTGAGAAAAATAGTATAAAAGGCATGAAGTAATAATTGACAAAGTGTTTTCTAAATGCTTCAGAATGACTTTGTAGTCCATATTTGTAGTTAACTAACTCCCTATGATATCCTTCAAGTGCCTTTCCCCCAAACAGACTGGGAAGCAGCCATACATACAGAGACAAAGTGACCTTCACACCCTACCTTGTGCACCAAGAAGCAGATTTCCTCTTTTTTTGAGGGCAGTAAAAAAATGTAAAGCACTACTTTTTACTGAATGGACCTTTGGCACAGAGTGAAGGGTACAAACACAATGTTTCCCTGACTATTGGAGTAAGGCACTTTCTGCAGGCTCAGCAACTCATCTCATAAGACACCACTGATGAGGATATGTGCAGTATAGTTTGTTAAACGACCAATCCCAGACAGTTTGGCATGGCAGTTATTCCTCCATTGTTACCTTCCATTTAAATCACTCATTTGTAATGTTTTGTGCTTGTTTTTCCTTTTATGGTTGCAGCCATCATTTATTGGTTAAGTAAACAAGCCCACCACTCTATCATATGGGTCTATGGAAATTTAGTTAATATAAATATATTCCTCAAATGCTCCAAAGATCATAATTTATAAAAGATGGCCTGCAACCAGCATTGAGAGAAATAAGACAAAAGAATCAATAAAAACATTCTCCACAATGAGAGGTTTACAACTGCTGAACTAGAATAACTGCCATGCAGATTTCTTTTCCCAGTGTTAGTGGCCCTTTGTTAATAGGTCACATTAAAAGTCCAGTCTCCAGTGCTTTAAATTCAATAGCAGCATTTACAAAAAATGGTAACATAGTTTGGAAAAGTCAAATATATTTGATGGCAAACTGAATTCCAACAGTTTATTTCAAAATGTATTTAGCGATGTTTAGCTTTATTTCTTAGATATTTAAAGGAGAGGATCCTAACAAGCTTGCGAGCATGCAATGTGCCAGTCTGCACTTAATTCAATAAGCCCCTTTGATAATCTAGGCTTACCATCTGATGAAGCAGAGAACTCTGGCACTGCAGACAGCAGGGCACTTAGGACAGCTTCCTCCATTCTCTAACCAAGCACTGCTATGTAAGCCGAGCTAAGAGGCTCAGCTGGGCCCAGTCATCTGAAGTCAGAGGCTGTGCAGTAAAAGCAGTAGTGGTGGGTGGCCCTAAGCCCCTGCAGTAGTGACTCTATAGTTCAGGCTGAGCTGGCTGCAAAGTGAGCCCCTTCCATGTTACAATGGGCTAATTTAACTAAGCACAGGCTTTTTAGCATTAAGCATGACAGCCAGCCTGAGGCTTAAGATCCTCTTTAAGATTACCCTTAAACATCTAGGATTATTAACACATACAAACCAATTTATTGTCTTGAACAGGCCTGTCTTCCTAACATAAATGTATGAGCAAATCATAATTTGTAATAGTTTTGTTTCATTAGTCAGTTTAAGTAAATCACGAAGGGTGGCTCTGACAGGGACCCTGCCAGATAAATGATTTAAATAGACATTTATAACGCCATTGTGCGTTATCCTAAAAGGATGAATATTCTGTAGTCCATAAGTTCTCAAACCTGCCTTCAAGCTTCACCAAAAGTACAGGTTTTATGGATATCCTACATAGCAACACAAGTAAATCTTTTGTAAATTCCTATCACTTTAACACCCTACCTCTGCTGCTGTGCTGATAATGCCCGATAACAGGTTTGAAAAACCGATGCCATAGATTGTGTACACCCACTTCTGTAGTTAATGCAGCACAAGAATGAAATATTGTCACTGCAACAATTCCCCAATATCGTTACAATTACAAATATTATGATACAATAATTCTGTTATCTGGATGAGGTTATAGACAAAGATATTTAGATATATACAGAACTAAAATGTAAGGACTCCTAGCCACCCAAAGACAAACCAGTGTAATAAAGACTAAAAAGGCTTCTCTGGCTACAAATGGTGCAATGACATCATGCAAAGAATTACAGTTTGCGGGAGGTAATCCATCTCCATCTTTTAGTAGATGTTCAAGCGCTTTATGAAAGGGAATCCTCTGTAAAATGTGCTTGAAATCAATAGCTAGAACTTTTTTTTTTAGATTTTAGGAATGATATTTTAAAAATAAGACTTACAACAATGTTAAAATTCTTACTTGGTCCATAAAAATATAAAAAAAACAGATTAAAAAACAAAAATTAAGATTACAGCCAGCACTGAAAATGATAATGACAAATACTTTTTATGTTTTTTGTAGGGGGTAGAGAAGTATCTCATCATTTGTTGCAAAATATCTTTTAAAACCTAGTGCTAAATGCTAATTGAATATATGGAACCCAATCCCCCACCCAAGTATATATGAACAGCTTTTTGTTTACACGCAACAAATTACATTCAAAATCACACACATATGTTAAGTACAGCAGTATCAATCTGTTTAAAAAAAACAAACAAACAATTTAATTGTAAGGTTCTAATACATAGAGTGTATGGAAAAAAGATCCAACCATGAACTGGACAACAATAATGAATGAAGAACACAAATGTAAAATACATAATTTACCAAGTACTGAAACATCTAATGCAACAAAGGGTGCGTCTTCCAATTACTAGATAAAAGAAGGGGTGGCCAATTAAATTTTAGTAAAAAAAAAAAAAAAAAGTTACCTATTAAAAAGTGTGATTTGTAGACAAACAAATATGAACAGGTACTGCATTACAAACAATAAAAAAGAGAAGTGTACATTTTCTAAAGGCACTGTAAAATTAAATTACTTTTAATACATGTCTTCTAAGCAAAACAAGGAACAATAGTTTTGAGTAAGAAAACAGTATGGGGGGAATTCAGGATAGTCCCAAGTGGGGTGCGGAGTGTTCGCCTCACTTCGGACTGACTGATCTGCGCTCAATGATGTCCTGCACGCAGGCATCAGCCAGCGCATTAAAGGGATTCCAGTCTTGGCGAGGCAACTCTTTTGGTCTCGCTGAGACTGGAATCCCTTTAA
Source organism: Pipa parva (assembly GCA_019650415.1). NCBI lineage: Eukaryota > Metazoa > Chordata > Amphibia > Anura > Pipidae > Pipa > Pipa parva. The sequence continues at coordinate 2,430 of WMED01022290.1, read as the reverse complement.
TGCACTCACTGATGTCTGCGTGCAGGACATCAGCGTGCGCAGATCAGTCAGTGCGAAGTGAGGCGAACACTCCGCACCCCACTTCGCACTATCCTGAATTCCCCTCTATTTGTCTAGTGATTCCCATCATGACATAATAGTTTCCATGTTAAAATCATTGTCACATATATGTCAAAATGAATGAAATGGAATGTGACTAAGGATATTTAGCAGTTTCATTATGTCCACTTCAAACAAACTAGCTCACAGTGTGCGACAGAGTCAGATTTAATTTTACAACACACTATAGCTATATAATAGAACATGCAGACAAACGAGCTTATAATAAAGTAACCCAAGACATTCACTTCCCTTGACACATGGGCTTATCGCATGCCTACTATCTCATCTTTTGCATTACTTAAGATCTCAGTTAATGTATCAGGGGTGTTGATAGACATAAAAAAAATATGGTTTGTGCCCCCCCCAGTAGTCATATGCACAGTGCTCTAGGTCTATATAACCATTCACATTCAGTTTTTTTGATGACCTGTGGAGAGCTGCATTTAAAATAGTAACCCCACCACACCATTAGTACAGAGTAGCCATTCTAATTCTTATTAATTAAATTGTGTAGCTCTGAATGTGGGCCTGTGACCCAGATCTCCCTGGAACATGGGAACAATGCTGCCATGAACTGCCAACCTCTTACTGTCATGTAGAGTGAAGTAGATTGTTCTATAAATTCTGAATGCACTATACTAAATACGCCTATATGTAGAGAGCAGCCTGTAGTCTACTGAATAACACAAGTATAGGACGGCGACCTCAGACCGCGTCCATTGAATTTATAACTGTGCCCTTTAATGTACAACATTAAGGCTGAATTAAAAGAAAAACCATTTCCTTGCACATTCGCATGGACATTATTAATGCTTTATGATTAAGCATAGCTCCTATAGCTCTGAATATAAAGTTGTCCATTATAGTGCAGGTAGTAACTAAGTCAGCAGAGCAGAGCATAAAACCTCTAACAAATACATTTAATTTTTTTTTTTTTTTTAGAGAGGATTATGCCAAGGCTCACATTTATCTAATGCTAATATTGCAGGATGAGATCATTTAAACAGTTACAGACAGTGCAGTCAGCTCAGTCATACATAAAGAAAGCAACGGATCTGCACTAACACTGAATCTTCACTATCTAATCATTTCTTTATATACACAGTTTCTTCACAATGATACCACGTTGCAGCAGTAAGTTCACATACCTGCCAATCAAACACCCTACATAAAAGAAATACAAAAGGCACTAGATCCTCATGGGGAAGGAGGGGGGGGGGAACACAAATGGATCCTAAAACACAGACCATACAGAACACAGCCAGTTTTTAGTCCCGTTTTCAAAAGTTACAGCTCCTTTTGGCTTGCGATGAGCTATACTGATGTTTCTTTTGACTCTGTCACCAAAGGTTTAAAGGTCGTCAGCTCCTTGTATGTGAGACCTATGGGAAAAAAGACAACATTAACATTAAACTATAATGTTTTCAATTTGCTTAAAAATAACTTTACAGAAAATATGTGCATGCTGCTCACCACTTTCAAGTGCTTATTAAGCAACTGCAGCAGGTATGTCACAGTTCAGGAGGACATTCTCTTTTAAAGAACACATGCCCATCTGTTGTCATAAGTAATGTAAAGAAATCTTTACATGATGCATTATACCCAATTATTGTTTTATGATATAGATACAGTTGTCTTGAATAATAGAAAGGAGACCTACCAAACATTACCAGTATGACACTCATATACTACATATGTAAACACCTTTTGTTAACAAACTTTACCAAACAGCAATTATAAAAGTTTGTCAAGGCATTATTAGAAACTAAAACCACCAACTTTGTATTCCCCTAGGTGCCTATACTTACGTCTCCATTCCTCAAGTGGAAGATCTACATTGTCAAATGAATCATCATAGGGATCTGCTTCGGTCTCATCATCAATATCATGGAACTGTTCAAAGTAAGGATGTGCCAAAGCTTCTGTTGCTGTTATTCTTTTATCTGCATCTAGCACCAACATCTTCTCAAGAATATTTACAGCTGGGCAGAAGAATAACAATATGCAGTTTACATAAGTTGCAACTTGCTATACAAGATTTTTAATTGTATTGCATACATATACATGTATATCAACCTCAGCCTCATTTCTAAGTGCCACCAAGGAAGCTCACCCATCCTGCACTGCAGCCCTGGGTGGCATCATGGGTTTAAATAGCCCTGGTGGTACTTTAGTGTCTGATGCAGCAGAATATAGAAGAGGTACCTTGCACTGATGGTCTATTATTAAAAAGGTTATACACTGGATTCTGCAAGTGTGTGAATTCTGTTCTACAGTCATGGCCAAAAGTTTTGAGAATGACACAAATATATTTTCACATGATCTGCT
>WMED01022289.1:0-11706 GCA_019650415.1 Pipa parva | reverse complement strand
ATCAAAAAATTTTATCATTTAATGCACTATTAGGTTCTTTTTGCACTTCTTTTACAGGTAATCCGATTGCTATCTACTTTGCACCTTTAATGTGCATGCTGATGTCCGCGCACAGGACATCAGCATGCGCATAACACCATGTGCGAGGTGAGTCGAACACTTCGCGGCTCACTTAGCACATTGGTGAATAAGGGCCTAGGTGTAGATGCTTTACTGCAATGAGAACATGTGATTTGTTGCTTTATTTGCTTAATCTGTGGGAGTTATGCAGGTGATCCAAAAATTTTTTAATGGTTTGACCCAGTTCAAAATTGTATCCTGGACCATATGTAAGATTTGAATGAAATTCAAACATGCCTGAGATTACCAGTGTTGGATTTATTCAGATGAATACAAATTGGAATGGCTCATCTCTAATTTTCTATTTATTCTCTGGCAGCTTGAAACAACTGGAGTTTAACTGTGTGTTAGTGTATACGTTAGTGAACTGAAAGTTATGAGTTCAGGAGAAAGTTATGCATGAATACTTTTCCCATGATTATGTTAAGGGAGGTACTGTAACGAGTTTTTAAGCCTTTGTGTGTATAGTGTTTGGGGAGCACAGAGACTTTTAGAACCTAAATGGTGCAGCAAATTTATATTAGTGTTATAGTGTAATGGTCTGGCTGAGCTATTTTTTTTTTACTAGACTTACTGTTTGTTCATCCAGTAGTTTTGTTGCCAACAATAGAATGTGGAGTACATTTTTCTCACTACTAGGCAGTTGGCTTAACTTCATTTTTTTCACCTTCTGTAGATCAACAACAAGGAAAGTGTTTTGCATAAATTTGACTTATTTTCAACATTATTTATGTTAAGACACTACTATAGCTAGGGACTTATTTATCAAAGTGTGTTTTGTCTAGTAGATACTTGAGTTTTTGGCAATTCACCACTTATATAAATTTACATATTTTCAAAGATCGTTAACGTCTATGATGTGGCGAATTGTCTCACAGTCAGCAACATTACGTCAACCTTTTATTTACGGAATCACTTTACATCTGTTCTCTGCAACTTTGACGGCAATTTGGTTCTGTGCAGGACGTGCCTATTGCCAGTATTTTATCATTAATGTAGAAAAAGTAGTGGTGGCATTTTTTGTTTTAAACATTTCCATGTGAAGATGACATCACACTACATACAATACGCTTAATTATCACAGATTTGGTACAATACACCACTGCTACTATTTGCCTTGCTTGGCAAATTTAAAGGTGGATTAACAGAAGAAACATACCAGAATCTGTGAGGATGGTAGTCATGGCTGAAAAGGCTAATCTTCCATAATACTTCCTACCCTTGCATGAACATAAGAGTGTGTATCAGGGGAGTTTGCTCTAAGACTGCAAGGAAAGCTTAGCTTCCCCTAAAATGACAAAAGAAATAAGTGATCAAATATATACAACAGTACAGTATGTACATGTCATTTCCTCTCACCCATTCCTGCAGCTTCACAGTGCTTTAAACAGTGTGGACACTGAGCTTCCACAGAGTTCAATAGCAAAGTAAAAGTGCAGTGAAACAAGATGAGTAATTGGATAAATGCTGGGCTTTATCCCTCCCATTGGACTCTCAGCTTCTCTGGTAGTCTATGGGGTAGTGGGCTGGCCTGGAAGCTCAGCTTCTGCATGCTGATTGGATGATCTGTCTGAGGATGAATCCCTTTTTGATAGACAGTGAAATGAGCGAATCAGCAATCTTTCATTCTGATTTGCATCAACCTTTTTTTTTCGTTCTGAGTATCAAGCTGCATATAATGTCAGACAGTGTGAATGTTGTGGACAGGATTTGATAATGTTCCATATGAAATAAAATTTAGAGTTAAACAGCAGGGCAGATCAGCTCCTCAGATTAATTTGGTGCAAAAGGTGGGGAAAAGTAACAGGTCTTTTCAGCTGTCCTGGTATGACAAAGTGAGCTTCCCCTCCTTGAAAGACCAGCATCCACCACTTGTGTGTATGTATGGGGTAGTTGGAGGGATTAGAAGCTTTCCCAGGCTCATACCCTTAACATTAATTTGCTGTACATAATTCATCCAAATAATCCTGTATATTAATTCTAGATACTTCTAAATTTAAGAACAAGATAGATAAGTCAGCTTCAACTTTAACTGGTTTCACAGAAGTGCTAGACCTGATTATATTGCAAGACAGCAAATGAAAGAGAGGAGCAAAAATTAAAATTACAATTGTTTTTTGAAGGAAGTATAAATAATGAAAGGGACAATAAAAATGCTTCTGTATAACTGACCTGAACTAATTACCCAGACACAACCAGTACTTGATTCACGTAGCTCCAGATGTCAATTGTTACATGTCACACAAGGCGTGCAGTACATGGAATCTCTTTTGTGATTTTAGAACCTCCCTCCAGGCAGTGTCCTTAACACTGCTCACCGGGGCACAGGGGCAAAACTAGCTGACTAGAATATCAAGGTATTACTGTCAAATATATCATATATTTCATATTTATATATGGTTCCATCACAAGATACAAAATACTAGACTAGATCACAAATTCAACGATCTCCCTGTGGCAAAATACTCAAGTGGTTAAAAGGATTATCTACTTTCGTTATTCTATACGTTTTGAGTAAATCCTTTGAAATTTTACAGAATTAAAAAAAAAAGGTTCCTAGTTAAATGAAATCATCTGGAAATTATAGGTAAGGTTGCCATATCATCCCTTTAAATCTAAGCACACGTGAAATGCACATGTTGCAGCGTTGAAGAAAAATTAGTTGAATTACATACTGGATACTGCATGGCTGCTTAAAACCATTGCACATGTAATATGCATTTTATATGCATTTGGTTTTAAAGGAATGAGGTGACAACCCTAATTATAGGTATTCTGTTTTAAGGGACTTAGGGGGGAATTCACCATAGTGCGAAGTGAGGTCCGGATCCTTTGCCTCACATCGCACAGACTGTTATGCGCTCGCTGATGTCCTGCACGCGGACATCAGCGAACGCTTTAAAGGGATTCCAGTCTCGGCGAGACCACCTCCAAAAGCTTGTTTATTTAAAAAGACTGTAAGACTGTTAGTCCAATAAAAAAGGTATCACAAAATACTGCAATACTCATATACTGTATACAGAGCCGGCTCTGGCTCTATTGGCGCCCTAGGCACCCCCCTCCAACGGCGCCCCCCCTTCCGGCGCTGCCCCGCCCCTCGACCGATGGCCCCACCCCCTCCCCCGACAACGCCCCCTCACGAAACCCCGCCCCCTCCCTGGCGCCCCCATCCCGCGCCACCCCCTCTTCCGGCGCCCCCATCCCGCGACAACCCCTTCCTAATGGCAGAGCCGGCACTGACTGTATATACACAGTATATACACGACCACTCTATCCTAACATTATATATATACTGTATATATATATATATATATATATATATATATATAAAATTATCATCTGTCTATAATCATGCCTCCTTCTTGCTATAGACTGCTGAAACTATGTCGTGTGCACCTAAATTGATTAAAGGTGTGTTTGGCATCTTAATGTAAAGTATCCACTGGTCAGAGCCCATAATAAATTAGTTCACTGTGCGCTGAGGATTTGCAGAGAATTCAGTGGAGACTGGAGTGCACATCACAGCACATTAGCAATCAGCTCTGCAGCAAGTAGGCTATAATAGATTGTTGTATCTAACTAACTATAATTAAAACCATACAATGCATTTATTGGAAGAGAATCAAACATTAGAATAGTTTTTGCCATTGCTTTCAGATATATATTCAGAGCTTTTAGTCAGACTATTTTGCTACAGTGTTATATACCTACAGGAGCCAGGGTACGCTGAACATGTGCAGTGCCTTTAGTTAAAAATATATTAAAAGGCAAAGGTGACAAGTTTATAGGTATGGGCCATTAATTCTCACTGGGCTACTACTGTAATACTGTACATTTGAGAAATGCAGTCAGATCTTTGCAGCAAGTTAATCAATGGGGTAGGATTACCTCTTTTACCTTTAGAGTGTGTTGTTGTCCTTAGAAACCCCAGTACTATTGATAACTTCGGAAATAAAATCCACAGAGTCAAATAGTTGCATTTCACGCAGAACCAAAACATTACTTATATTCAAAAACACTTCCATAAATCGGTCACACATCAACATACACAGAATTACTCATTCCAAAAGTCCCAATTTGACTCTTAAGTCCTCAACAAAAGTCCTTTAAAGCAGAGTTAGGCTTCCTGGCCTGGCACCTCAGAACTGGTGTAATTGGAGAGATGTATAATCACATAGTCCTCTGTAGTACACCTCCTCTCTTCCATCAGGGCCTGGGTTTCCTGTGTAAGGAGGCTTAATAGTCTCTCTGGCCCAACCCCCAATGACACACACATACCGTATTTTTCGCTCCATAAGAGGCACTTTTTTTCTCCCAAAAGTTGAGGGAAAATGCCCGTGCGTCTTATGGAGCGAATGTTAATTTTCTTCAGCTGCTGCAGGGCATGGAGGAAGGGGGGGGGGGGATGCCGGTAAGACAGCCCCCCACCCTCCAGGCACCCTGCAGAAGCTGAAGAAAATGCGGAATACCTTCTCTAGCATGCCAGCGATGCACTTCCTCTAAGCGTTTCTCCATACTGAGGTAAGTTGAATGCGACGGTGCTCCTTGGCTGCTTTGGGTCTTTTCGGCTCTACTTGCCATGGATTCAGCAGCTGCTGGCAAGACCCAAAGTATCCAAGGAGCGCGTTGTAATCAACTTACTTTATTATGGAGAAACGCTGAGAGGAAGCGCATCACTGAAATGCTGGAGTAAGGGCAGAAGGGGGGCAGACATGGAGAGGGATGGCAGGACGGCAGACATGGAGCAGCTGCTCCAATCCCCATGACAGTTAGGACTTCCCAGCTAGTGCCAGGTATATTTTATAGTATATTAAATTAATTGTTTCCATTATCTACCCTTTAAATATTTTAGCACACCATTTGGTTCAGAATTTTTTTTCTTGTTTTCCTCCTTAAAATTCTAGGTGCGTCTTATGGTCAGGTGCGTCTTATGGAGCGAAAAATACGGTAACAACCATTAACATTATTAAATTGAAAAATACATTTTTCTCACCAGCAGGGGTCACTCTACAACTAACAAATATAATACTTTTATCTCAGACATCATTACTTTATCTATCCAGTTTTGGAACTTTACCAATCTATCAGGGGTTATTTTATCAACTTGTACCAGGGTATAAAATCACGTTCTGTGCTCAAGCTTGTATTTAGATTTATCTTAATAGTGTCCAAGTCTGGGTCGCTACAAAATCACAATGTATTGCAATGTTTTTCTATTTCTTCCAAATGGAAAATGCCAAAGTGCCGATGCCAAGCGCTATCTGCATTAAACATTTTCAATAAATATAATTCCTTTTCAAGGTACAGAATTAATATTATTAAATCTGAATTATAGTGGTTAAGCTTCTTCCTCTCTCTGACATCTTGCTTAAGAGCATTATCCCTTCAAAGTTACCTGTGTGACTCTAGCCAGACATTATTTTCTTCCACTACATTCTCAAAACCCAACATATGGTATAATTTATGGTTTATATCTTTACAAGCTCCAATAGCTCTCCTTTATTACAACTTGCTTAGAAAGAAATGATAATGAGGCCACTTTGAGGGGAATTCACCATTCAGTGAAGTAAGCTCCGAATCCTTTGGCTCACTTCGCAAATGGTATTATGCGCTCGCTGATGTCCTGCACGCGGACATCAGCGAGTGCATTAAAGGGATTCCAATCTCGGTGAGACCAAAAGAGTTACCTCGCTGAGACGGGAATCCCTTTAATGCGCTCGCTGATGTCCGCGTGCAGGACATCAGCGAGCGCATAATACCATTTGCGAAGTGAGGAGAAGGATTCGCACCTCACTTCGCTGAATGGTGAATTCCCCTCTTTAACTCTGCTCAGCACCAAATGATTAAAGCCAGTTCCTTTCCTGAATATCTTGCCAATGCCATCTAACACCTTTCTATTTATTTCTTTTTCATTTTGATTCTTGCCAATTTTTAAAATTAAATAAATTTTGGCTATTTCTTCCCGCATTTCTGCTGCTCTAAATTTTCTTCAGTCGACTTTATCAAAAAGGCATATTTAAATGATAGTTTTACTCACTAAACCTTCAGCACTTGAAACTTAAGGGTGAAATTTAATAAAATCCATATCACAATATCGACTAGTAATTTATAAAAAAATAAAATTCATCAACTGCAATATCAAAAATTCGATATTGCGATATTGAATGTTCAATCAAAACTTTTCAATCTGTTTTTTTTCCCCCTATGGAAAATCCATAATATTCATAATTTCAACTGAAAAATTCAATATTGCGATATCAAAAATTAGTTATTGATTTTTTGACAATTTTTGATCGAAAACAGCCTTTTCGATTTTAAGAAATTTCGCCCTTCGTGTTAGCCATTATTTTCTATGAGAACCTTTCTTTAAAGAAACTATCAAAATCTGTGAGAAATATGCAAAAAAAAAAAAAATGGGAAAAGAACGAGGGAAAATGCAAAAACATTAATCAAAATGGTAAGTTAATATACTGTATTTTTCCATAACAATATCTACTTTTTAATAGTGCAAGCTGTTTTTCTACTATTTAAATACATTTTTTGTTATAAAATGACATCGTATAAGATATTTGAATTGCCTTTTTATTTGCAATAATAACTGTAAACATGTCAAATAGCCTAAAATATTTTTAGCAGGAGCCTCAACCGTGAGCAGTCTGAGGGAGAAGCACTACTGCCAGTTGCATTGGAGAGGCCCCTGCAGAACCCACAGTGGTGGCCATGCTTCTCCCTCAAACTGCTTCCTTTCTTCATGCCCACCTCATGTGTGAAATGTGTAAAAAGAAAATTGTCAGGGAGCGGAACATAGCCTGTGTACTTACATTTCTGTGTGGCCATTTTACCTAGCCGAATTTGAGACAACTGATTTATAGCATTCAGATATTGATTTGAATTTATATATCTAATTTTGAGGTATTGCAGCCATCTTGAATTAGGGCCATACAAGCATATACAATCACCATGAGAAAGACAGGAGACATGTCCCAAATCAAATGCACTGTGGGGAATATTTAGAAAAATCATAAATATTCTCCTTGTATATCAATATCCCTATAATTAGGTCTAAAATATCAATATCACCGACATTGAAATTTATTTAGTCCCTTCTGACCTTTTTATCTCTGAAAAGTGTTCACCTGGTTGAAGGTGGCGAAACATCGTCCCCTATGGAGATGATTTAGAATTTTTTTCTAATTCTCTATCGAAAAAGATCAGCGGTATTGATATCAATGGAAAAGTAGCTCCACGGAAAGTAATGACAAAGTGTAGTGGTATTAATGCATCAATATTTATCGATAACAAAACTTTTTTGATAATGATAAAATTTATTTGGCATTACAAAATTGAGTGAAATTGAAAATGCAGCAAAAAGGAAAAGACATCAATGATGTGGCGAAAAGCAGCAAAATGGACCAAATTGCAGCAAATAGGTTGAAAGAACCTTTAAAAATTTCTGCTTGTGCGTCTTCTGCAACCGAAATATACATTTTGTGTAATAGCAATTTTCTCATTACATATCACAAGTTTTTTTTACTCCAATTAAATGTTGTATGGTTCTTTACTCAAATGTATTTTATAATGATATATAATATAATATAAGATATGCAATATATATTTTTATATATAAATATGAACATAGACAAGAACACAAACAAGGAACAAAAAAATAAAATATGAAGCAAATCTCATCAAATGAAAACAACATTTCTTCAAATGAGAAGTGGGCAAAAGGTTTCTATTTAAAGAAAAGAGAGAACATTTTTGTTTTCCATAGGGGGGGAATTCACCATAGTGCGAAGTGAGCTCCAGATCCTTCGGCTCACTTCGCATAGACTGTTATGCGCTCGCTGATGTCCTGCACGCGGACATCAGCGAGCGCTTTAAAGGGATTCCAGTGTCGGTGAGCTGACTTGAGTGCTCTTGCCGAGACTGGAATCCCTTTAAAGTGCTCGCTGATGTTTCTTGATCCTGAAAAAGTCATTCTGCAGAAATAAGAAATGTTTTCTACAATTTCAAAACTGCAAAATTTCACCTGCTTAAAAAAATTGCAGAAATTAAAAATGTTGAAAAATTGATAGAACTGAATTCCTGTTACAAGTCTTTATAAATATGAATAATAGTTGAAGCATCTGCTCTGATTTTATAAAAAAAAAAAGTTTTTTTCTGAAACTTTTGCATTTTATTTATTCATTATTTTCTTTCCATTTTATTCTTCCCTTTTTAAATGATCACGAATGAAACTATCCAAATTTACATGTACAGTAAGCATTTGTTAAATATTAAATATGTCAGCGATTCCCACCCTCTCTGCACTCCCTTATTCAGTCTCAAGATCAGATTTCTCCAGCTAATGGGAACAGCAGACTCTCAATGGGAGTTTGCTTTAAAGATTCCAGAAAGGAAACCAGCTGGGAGGGAAAAAATAATGGCCTGCTGGAAAATGCAGAGATGAATCCACTTCTTTACACTGATAATATTTCCTTTGGTTCAGTAGCTGTAAATAAATCAGTTAACAAGTTGGAATTTTCTCTGAGGAGGTTTCTCTGATATTGTAATGACTTGTTAATGAGTAATTACCTAATTTCCGAAGGACAATTTTAGATTTTTAATAAAATGTACTTTTCAGATGATATGAGTGGGCAAGTAAATGTTTCATTACTGTTGAGCTGGAATCTTCAGAACATGGTTTAGTAATATGCAAACAATAACTTACTAAGTACCACAAGATGACAGTGCAGTACATGATCTGCTAGTGCTACTGAAAGAAATCTTTCTTGGCCAAAGATATTATTCTTTATCAGCCTATGATTTTCTATTACAGCTATATTCTCTTATACCAGTGATGCCCAACCTTTTTTGGCCTGGGGGCCATATAAAATTGCAATATGCGTGTCATCGGCCGCTTCAAAGTCACGACTTTTAAAATCTACGATCGTGACAAATTTTAAAGTAACAGCTGAGACAATTTTCCATAGTAAAGTCACGACTTTGACAATATTCTTATTATAAAGACGTGACAGTAACAGTAACAGTCTATTGCGACTGTCTTTAGCTGGCGAATTCACACTTATATGCAACATTTCGGATTTCAGAATTCGGGCAGTAGGCACCGCATCTTGGGCCATAGGTTGGGCATCACTGTCTTATACTATAATGTACTTTTGTTTAGCATTTGTTAGTACACTGTATTTGTATCCTCCAAATAAACATATTCATCTAATAAGTGTGAATGAGCAATATTTTGGAACATAGTTAAATGAAATTTAATAAAATCGGAAACACTGCTCTCAGTCTTTCCGACTTTAATAAATTTCGTCCTATAGTCTTTTATTCATAAAGCAGATTCTATCTGTTCTCTTATTTTCCCCGTTTTGCTCAGTTGTTATAACCACCATTCCTACCTTGACACCTGTAAAATTGTGTGTGCTCCGCCACTCCTCACTCTTTAGCAAATGTTTTATTTCCTGGTTCTGATCATATAAACAACAAGGATGAACTGATTGGAGGAGTTGGTCATTACAACTTTTCCTAACCAGGAGAAACCAAGCAGAGACCTGTCTTCATTGTGATAATTCCTCAATAAACATCCATAAATTGCCTACTCTTTTTATGTAGCAGTTACACATTAAAATATTGGGAATACACAAGCAACCAGTAGCCAGTAATCCCTACCCCTTAGCAGGAACGTGTATTAAATTGGGGCAGTAGCAGAGTTAGGAAGGGACGTTAATCACCTAACTTTATATTAAAACACACGTTTTGTCTACATTTACATTTATCTAGAATGCAAATACTTCCTCACATACTTCATACAACTCTTCATTTATACATTTTAGCAGTGATCTTTCTGATCTAATTAATTTTGTATATGTCACTACTTCTAACATTGTAACTGTTTTTAGGCCTTAGATAAAATAGCATATAAACATTATTATTTCTTAAGTAAATAAAATGGGGCACATGTTTGACAGGTGCAGAGTCAAGGCACCACCTTTTAGCTATTTACCCATTAATATTTCTTACCGCCACTCTACATTTTCATTTGTGAAATAATTGCCACAAAAACCAAGGATGAATTTGAACAGGCCACAGCCAACTTTATTAAAACTTAATAGTTAAATTAACCATAACAGAGGAAGCTTGCCAAGACCAATCACCACCATTATTTCCAAAGCCCATGTGCTGCCTCCCTCCTCCCGCTCCCCTTCTACTGTATGGCCAAGGTTCTGGAATGCAGATGGTATGGAAGCGGACCATGTAACCATTCACTGGGGGCTAGCAACTACCATATATCAATCCACCACCTTTCCCTGATGAGGTAACCAACTAAGGCAAGCATTTCCCACCACTCCATGATAAACCCTGGCTGTAACAATTAATCACTTTTTTTTAACATATATGAACAAAAATTTGGAAGGAGTGGACTGCCTGCTTCTTCTCCTTCCTCCTCCTCTCCCAAAATCCACTACTTCTTCCCAGTTCACTTTCCTATGCCTAATTCCTGTCATTCCCTACCCTAATCTTCCCATTGACTGCTTCCTACCTAACTCTCTTAAACCCCCCTTTCACTTGTTTAATGTTCTGGGGAAATACTTGCTCAGTCACTTTCTTACTGCCTAGGAAGGTATTTATTTATTCATGTCATGGTATCATTAGCAGAAGTAACAACAATTTCAGTTGCTTTAATGGTAATTCAGAAATTATTACTAACAAAAAAAATTTTTTCTGTTTATTTTTAAATCTTCTCTTAAATATAATATCTGAAAACCTCTAAAAAAAAAAAAAAAAAAAGTGATGGAAAAAAAATACTAAAATGCTTATCTGTACATATCATTTTTGTTTGTTTTTCTGCCAAAAAGTTACTTGTTTAGTTGCCATGTAAACAAACAGCAATATTTTGTTTAATTGACAAAAAAAGACTCGGGTAAGTTAATCAAACAATTGAGAATAAAGCTTCTTGCAATAAATCAAACAAACAAAAAAAAAAATTATGTTAATTTAATTACCTTTATTAGATTCTGCCTTTTACTCAGCTTCATTTGTCAGGCAATCTCTCTAGTGAGGATCTCCTTAGCCTAACCTCTTCAATTCCTGACTTGATCTAGATCAAGGAATAGGAATGAGGTTCTTTTCTCCTCTGCAACAATATACAGTGATACCTCGGTTCTCGAACAGAATTCGTTCCGGGAGAATGGTCGAGAACCAAATTGTTCGAGAACCGAAACAATGAAACCCATAGGAAATAATGGAAACTGGATTAATTCGTTCCAAGCCCCAAAAATATGCCTATTTACTGGCCTAATTTGTATATAATATGCAGAAAAACATGAGTCTCAACAAGAAATAAGAAATAAAAGTGTATTAATTAAAACAAAAAAAATAAAATGTACTGTACAGTACAGTAAATTGTGTTTCATTTACTGTACCTGTACCAACCTTTATGGCAGGAGGGAATGAATATGGAGGGAGGAGGAAAGGGGGATGGTTATTGTTTTGAAGGGGAGTCCTCTTCAATATAAAAAGAGCGTAACTGCTCTTCGGGTGTTTCTGCTCTCTGTCTCTTTTGCTGAGGAGAATCAGAATCTT
>WMED01022288.1:0-11706 GCA_019650415.1 Pipa parva | reverse complement strand
AACACTTCTATTGCTAGTAATTCTGTTGTAACACTTCTATTGCTAGTAATTCTGTTGTAATGCTTCTATTGCTAATAATTCTGTTGTAGCACTTGTCTTGCTAGTAATTCTGTTGTAACGCTTCTATTGCTAGTAATTCTGTTGTAGCACTTGTCTTGCTAGTAATTCTGTTGTAACACTTCTATTGCTAGTAATTCTGTTGTAACACTTCTATTGCTAGTAATTCTGTTGTAGCACCATATACCTCACTAAGGCCTCAGCAATAGTAAACATACCCTGTTACATGACTTGACTGGAAAAAGTAAAACAATCTAATTCAAAATCCATTCTGCTTGATGATATTTCCTAATGATAATATGACAAAGTAATGATGAAATATACCCTTATAATGCTAACAATATTAACCTCTCATGACCTGTATCAGAATGGATGTTTAAAAAAACATTACATCATAACAGAGTAACACAAACATTTCTCACGTGTTATTTTAAATAAAGGCCACCACTTGATAACCGCTCCTCTGTTAGCTGTTTTACATTTATTTCAGACTCTGTGGAAGGAATTACTGATTTACAGCAAATTCCTAAAAATGATGTAATAGTTATTAAAGCAAGAGTTTTTGTATGTTAACATGGAGTGGCCCTCATACATATTTACATAGTTTGGTTGAAAAAACACAGGTCCATCAAGTTCAACCAATGTAACGAAAAATATACAATAGCTATTAGTTTATTATTGTTGATACAGAAAAAGGCAAAATACCTTTAAAGCTCTGTCCTGTTTTTTAGCAACATAGAAATAAACAACCCTTCCTGACCCCCTACTGGAAATCAGACTGGATCGACATTGCTAATAAATATTCTTATTGGCTTAAATAACCCTTCATGTTATGTTCTTTTAAGTATCTATCCAAACTGCGACTGGGAGACTATTAATTTTGCTATAACCAGCTCCTGTGGAAGACCACAATTGTACTGGCCTTACAAAACAAGACAAAACTGTGTGTGGAAAAAAGGAATACAATAAGTAACTAGCCACAAATCCTTTATTGTAACCACAACATGTTTCAGGCTACACAGGCCTTCCAATGTGGTCATGTAGTTCCAGTGGAACTTCTGGCCCACCATCAGAAGGTCAGACCAGTTGTGCTGGCTCATGAAACCCAAACTTCAGTAAGAAATGTCTGCAGCTTGCTTTTATTGCTTCTGTTTGGGTTTGTTTCATCTATACTGCTTGCAAGCCTGTTTATTTGTATTATTACACCTGTTTAAGTTTGCTGATTAAAGCTGACTTAAGTTTACATTTTGAATTAATAAAGAGAATAGTGTCTCAGTGTTTTTTCATCTCCTTGTATGATTTTGGTATAGCACCTACAGGTCCCAGTCATTACACATTACAGAGCTCCTATAGCCTATGTCAGTTAGTGAGGTAATGTGACATCTCAGGAGCTTGGTACCACTACATACAGTATGTAGTGTATATGTATATGTATGTATAGTAAGTCACATTTCCTAACTCTAGACTTTTAAACATTGCAACCCAAAAAATGCCTAATATAAGACGCTTTGATAAATCTGCCCCATTTGGCTGTTGTATGTGTGTCTAAGTGAATATCTTACACATTAGTTTATTGCTGTAAGTCTAAATAGCTTTAACTCTTTAAGGCTCTCCTCATGAGGTTATTTATTTTCCTCCTTGGTTTTTGTTGCCTTTCTCTGAACCCTTCCAGCACTAGACCTTGTGTAACATTGCCTGAAAATGTTCTGATTAGTTCAGGTGAGGCCTTGCCAGAAAATTGTACAATGGAAAAATAATTATCTTTTCCCTTGAATCAAACCCTTGTCAATACAATACAAAAAAGTACCTCACTAGAAGATTGGTTTTGCATGCTGTTATTCAGTCTATGGGCCACAAAGTACTCCAAGATCCCTCTCCACTGAAGTCTCCACTGAATTATTTTAGCTGATTTCAGTGCCTTTTTATCATAAGATCAACTGTGCATTGGCCTTGATCACCTTGTGAGAGCAGAGCCTTTTCAGTTTTGTCAGTTTCTGATGTAGTTTGTGATATCAATGTCAATATTTACTCACTGTGTCATTGTTATGCTGCTACTATATTTGCCATTTGCATTATCTGTATATAACCTGCTCCCCACAGTGCGCTCTTGTTGCTTGTGCCATTTATATTCTTGCTGTCTGCTTATCAATGTGTTATTTCTCATCGCCCATACTATCGGCTAATTCAGTGACTCTCAGTACCCACCATATGCTAGTTATACCTCAGCTGTTCTAGATTATTCTATGCATTATCTGTCTGCCTTTATTATACTTTCAACTGGGGACCATTTTGTACTGGTATCCTCTTGGATGTTCATTGTAAAAGGAATGGGCTGGATATTACTCACACTGACAAAACAGATTGGTTATATAAATTACTGTATAGCTGTAAATATGTTTATGTAAACATCATGTGCCCCTAAGAATCCATTCTTCTGTGCGGAGTTAGTATAGAGTAACATAAGAGTTCATATATCATATATCAATCTATATGGCAATGTGGCATGAAAGTTTTCAGAAAAAAAGATCTGTGTGTACATGTGTCTGTTTACAAAGCCAAGAAACATACAATAATGTGGTGAAAAGTGTAAAGATACAAGAGGAAGTAAACATAAACAAAAAAGTTTAAAGTGCAACCTCCTTAATAGAGCCTAAAAAGTGTATAGGAAACAGTAAGTAATGTATTATGGAACATCCTAGGTTTGGTGTTGGGTTGTCTAAGCCCCAGTATTAAGTGATATTTGATTGTTTCTCCATCTGATATAGTTGGTGGTTTTGTTGGCCATAGGGACATAACGGGACCTTCAATTATTCTGATGTGTAATGCTTACTGAGCTCTGCTGGGAAGAGGCTTAAAAAAAAATCTCAGCAACTGTAAAAATATTGTATAATTCAATGGGTTTCCATAGAAGGTATGCTTCCACAAGATCTCCTGTGAGGATCAGGCTTAAGCAGGAAAAAATAATAGATAAATGGTATGTATTTATTAATACAAACAACAACAACAAATCTAAAATGGATACCTGCAGATAACAGCAACAATATGGTGAACTGAGGGTGGTTTACTAAGACCTCTATACAAACCTTAGAAGAAGAGAATAATAAAAAGAGGTGAATTTGTATATAAATGCAGAGTATGGAAGAATTGTATTACTGCATTTACTTAAGGTTGACAAAATATTATATGGGTTTATAAGTGTTTTTTTTTTCCCTGTACTGTAGAATGGGGAAAAACAGAACTTTGCTGTGAGCTTCAAAAGAAAGGGTGATCTTTTCCAGCTAACCAAGCCAGACAACACATAGAAATGACTCTAATAATACCCTTACATACGGATATTTGTATCAGTGACTCAAACAAATAGTTCTGTGCTTTTACCGATAGCTGGGAAATAGGAAACAATGATTTAGGATTTCATTACCCTGAGGGAGAATGTGTCAACACAGCTTGAAATATATAAGAGCAATGAACATTCACATCATACATGAGATAATCTATCAGAACTTATCACCTATTCTGCTTATGAACATGGTGAATGGCTGCGTACAATGACAGGAAATATTCAGCCATTGTAGTTGAATCCAAGCCATTACGGAAGAAAACAATAAAGGCTCTCCCTGCCAGTGGGGACACAGAATACAGACAACATGGCACTTTCTGTGTCATGGAACAGGAGACATAGCATAAAAAGTAAGTAAAGAGAAATTGCTTATTTTGTAATGTAGTGATTTAAAAAATGGTTCCTCTTTGGAGAAGGGGTCTATAAGTGCATCTGGTATAGTATGCAAGAATTTTGCATATTCTGATAAACTTTTATAATTGTGTAATAGATTGTTCCCTAAGCAGAGGATAGGCACTGAATTTGCAGAATTTTGAAGGGGGACATTACTCTACATGCTGGGGTTCTTAACTGGGATGCAGATGTCCATCTCAGACCCCTGGGATTTATCTCTTTTGAGAACTGCTGCAGCAAACCTAGTTGTGCTAGCATAAAATTACTGCCCTTATTCTGTTATAACCACACTCTCTGGGCTACTTATGTTAGATGCCTTTACTAGGAAGTCAGACCTTTTTTCCACTGATAATAAAAAAAAAAATGAGTTTCACATCATCTCCTTGTGCTCCTCATCCGAGCTCCCTTCTGTTGACTACTGCCTTAAACAGCCTGTGTGTCAACTATTAGCAAAAGTACACATAGCTGCAACCTCACAGGGAATGCCATTTCTACAGCTTGTTTCTTATGAAATCTCTCTTAACTGGAAAATATTGTATATAATAGCAAATTCTGTCTTACTATCAGAATTTATAGAGACTCTCAGTAACTTGCCAAACAAACAATATATGATGGATCTTGTTTAGGGTCTGATCACTTACATGAGAGGCATCTTTGAGGAACTGAAGTGAGACATCTTGTTTACCATAACAAACACTGATTGCAGCCTACAAAGTGCACTCCAGCGCTGAAACTATTCTCCTATTGGAAGATAAAAAACCTCTAACCCTCATGAAGATATAGCAACTGCTGATAATGCTAAAGACATGACAGTGAGTCTCTCCATCACAAAAAACTAAATTGTGGGAGATGCAACAGTGTCCTCTACACAGGACAGGCAGCAAGTTACAGAAACTCCAGACTTCCTGAAATCGTCTTGTCCATAGATGCCATGGAATGCAGCAAGCTTCCTGAAAGTCAAACATTTTGTTAATCAAAACTTCTGATTGGTTTGGAAGGCAAGGTTACTCAGACTATTCTACACTAATTGGGCTTTAATACTAATGGTGATTTTAAGCAAACTGGCACATAACTTGAAATGAAGAAAGCAGGGACTTGGAAAAATCAGCTTTATCCTCTGACCTGGGACTGTTTAGTAAGCCAGTTCAGAGCAGTCATAGGGTTACCAAAGATACAGCAGTATAAAGCATGCAGGGCAGTTCTGAGCTCCTACAATGGCAGTGCTGTAGTCCCTTGTTTCATTAAGAAACAAAGGACAATGGAGTTATATAGCAAACACAGGCTGGCATTTAGCATCTCAGTCAGTCTGAGGTTTTAGCTTCCCTTTAAAGCTGCCCTTTAATTATATATTAAGTTATATGTTATATGATATATGTATAAATTATATGATTACATATAGATATAGTACTGTAACATATATCGTAGATAAAAAAACTGTGAGATTATCAATTTGTCAGATATTGTAATTCACTAAGTACTACAGAAAAGCTATATTAAACTTGCAAACTAACCCCAATCCTACCTGAATCCTTCTGAAACAGAAACCTTTCTCAGTTGTCTTTGTTCTGTTATTTGCTTTTTTTTATAATTAAATTACTAGTTCATTCAGTTGGTTTTCATAAATATCAATAAAGTATATTATAAAAAAGCTATTAGTCACTTAAACCAAGCAAGCAGTTTAATATTTTGTGTGACTGCTTTGCCAATTGTAAGCCTATGGATATTATCTTTATTATGGAATGAGGGAAAATGGCAGCTCTGGATTATATTAATAGAAAATGCAGTTAAACTAAGCTCTGTATGCAGTTAACCTCAGTATGTTACCAGTGTTGACCTGGCTCAGTAGTTCATAGCGAAATCTCTCGAGGGTTCCAAATTGTGATGTGCCCAATCCACAGTGGGCCCTGCTAAAGATTCAGGGGGTTATTCACTAAAGTCCGAATTGTTGTGTATAGGTGCGAGTTCGCCAAATTAAGACAGTCGCAATGGGCTGCTACGCAGTTGCATCTTTATAAGGAGAATATTGTCTTATGGGAAAATTATGGGAAAATTGTCGCAATCTTAACATTAAAAAATTGTTGCGACTTTACAATGGGAAAATTGACGCGGATTTGCTATGGGAATCCGTTGTTTGCAAATTTGACAGTCGAATTTGCACCTTAGTGGATAACCCCCTCAAACTGAACCAGTATAGTATTTTACTGAATTCAGAGTAAATTAGGAAAGGAAATATAGACAAAAGATGCTGGACACAAGAAAATTAAAGGAACTGAATAGGTGAATATAGAGACAAGAATACAGGCTCATGTATTCTGAGATGATCTCATGTTTATCCAGGATGATCTCATTTTTATCTAGGAATTCAGATGTTTTTGATAGTGCAAACAAGATGGCTCGACACAATTATGACAACAATGAATATGCCAATTGAGGAATTGAAGGAAGCAGTGAAAGACAGAAAGGCATGGAGAACAATGATCCATAAAGTGACCGAGAGTCGGCTGTGACTGAACGGATAATCATCATCATCATGTAGTATTAACATGCCATGCCAGTCCAAATGGGATTATTCTTTTTCTGAGGTTACTGATCATATAACATGCCTCCTTCTATAAACAACATAACTTTTGTTTGTTCAAAGCAGTGATTCAGTGATTCATAACAAGGGATCTTATGGAAAAAAATACAATGGAAAAGAAAGAGAAAATAAACTTAGATTAATATTATTAATATATTAATACAAGTAGTATAGTAGTAGCCATTTTATTGCAAATTTATGTAAGTTGGAAACATATATATCTAGTGCAGCAGTTCTCAACCTGTGGGTCGTGACCCCGGCAGGGGTTGCATGACCGACCCAAGGGGGTCGAGAACCGCTGCAACACCCAGAAGCGCCCGCAGGACCCTTCTTATAAGGGTTCCTGCGGGGTGACGTCGGCCAAAAGCGTCACCACATCACGCGCGTACGTGATGATGTTTCGCCCGAACGTCACAACGTGACGTGCGTATGTGATGACGTTCGGCTGAAACATCACGCGATGCGCAGTGACGTAAGAGCTGGGGGTCACGGCCAAAAAAGGTTGAAAACCGCTGATCTAGTGAGTCAGAATCATAGCGGTTATTGATTAATGTGACTCTTGCTAAGAAAAAGGATTTGATCTTTAATTAAGGTTAAAAAGTTAATTAGTTGTTGACCCATTTAAGTTACACCAGATAAATCTTCAATAAGTTGTTTACCTTTAACTGAATCTTAGTACATATTAGACAGTGCTAATCCAAGATCATTCTGTTAGTCTTCAATTGTTTATTTATTTTCTGACTATTTTCCTTTCATTTCTGCCTTTCTTCTAGTTTTGTTTACAGTTATCTTCTAGTTGCAGTGTCATCGACCCCAAATTCCAGAAAATGGATCTCATTTGAAGCTTAATATTTTAAATGACTAAGTTATACACATTTTTCATTATTTAGATTTCTATTTAAGTCCTTCTCTTTGTACCTTCCTGACCATTCCTACAAGCAATGCCTAGTTTCACCACAGGAGGCAGGATAGTTAATTGGCATAATGAAAAGGTTTAGAACAATCAAGGTCAATAAAAAATTATCTTGGTATACAAACATTCTGATTTAGGGGAAATATATATTTGTTTTTATATTGAGAAGTTAATTTTTTTTCAACTTTACTTTTACATATTCAGTAGAAAAATGTTACATAAAATATTTTGAAGAGAAAGCCTTATGTACCTGACTCTCTGCATTTACTCATTTGACTCGAGACTTGTCATACTGTTCCTTTGGTGAGTTTGGTCAGTTTATTTGATTTAACAGAGCTCCCTCTAGTGACCAAGTTTTTATGAAAATGAGTGAAATATGTGAATTTCCTAAGCAATACTGTCATGAGAAGGGGACTATAACTTGTAGACTGTCACAGGAATTGTAGTGAAGTGCAGAGAAACACACATGGGGTACTATGGGACTAGATGCCCCTCAAGGAACGGAATCTACCAGAGCCCGCCACGCCTCTACAGTCACTGAGGCATACTGGAAACAGGAACACGGTGGTACAACTCTGGAGGCATTAAGGTGTACTGAAAAGGTACAAGAAAGTCCAGGAACAAGAGGGATAGTGGATACTTCTTACCACAGCAGCATTAGCATGGAATAATGCCGAGGTGCTAAGGAGTCCCTGGTCTTCACCATTAAACCCTGCAAGGGGTATGGCCTTTGTGACAACCAGACTCCCAGGTTATGGGCCTCAGGTCAACCCCCTTCTGGTCAAAGCTAGCTGAAACATATGCAGAGACTTCTAACAGACTTCTGCAGAACTACAACTCACTAGATCACTTGGAACATACCTTTAAGAACGGAGCAGTGAAACTAGAGGCAGCCAGACAGGAAGAATACTGGAAACAGACCTGAAGAACATGAAGATATTCCTTGAAGTTATTCCAGAAGACTGGGCAGCAGAGCTGACACTCAGAAAGCTGGCATACATGCTGCTAAAGAAGCTGAAATATAAAGAAGCTACTGCAGACTTGCAGAAATCCAAAGAATCTCACAAGGGTAAGAAGATTAAACCAGTCAAAAGATAGAGATGTTATAGATGTTACACAGTGCTCTTCCTCTTTAGAATTTGGTGCTGTCAGCAGCTCTGGATTGTACAGTCAACCTGGAAGTGATGGGTATAGCACTTATCCCGCGTTGATGGTGTTAATCAGCCAGCAGTGTGTGAGCAGCGCTCTTGAAGAGCAGCGTCACTCGTGACAAATGTATTTTTTAAATAAAACTTCTGTCGAACATATGATTACTGTTGTTTTACTCAGGACGAAGATCTAAAAACACTACCAGAATGTTAATTACACAAGTATATAAATGTGACTTTAAAAAAGTGTATCACCAGATGCTTCCTATGAAGTCTTTGTATTTTTTTAT
This sequence comes from Pipa parva, assembly GCA_019650415.1. Classification (NCBI taxonomy): domain Eukaryota; kingdom Metazoa; phylum Chordata; class Amphibia; order Anura; family Pipidae; genus Pipa; species Pipa parva. The sequence continues at coordinate 2,990 of WMED01022288.1, read as the reverse complement.
AGGGTAACTTGGTCTATATGTGAGTATAGATTTGGAAGATGTTGAGTAAGCAAGCCTTGTTCCTTAGTTGTGGTATGATATCAGATTTCCCAGGGATAAAGATAAAAGAAGTAAAACAGATGTAATGCACATGTATTTGAATTAGCACTGTAAGGCCTTTAAAAACTGAGCTAAAAAATATGTCATAGTGTTGTTTTCAGGAATGATGTCATTTGTTATATCCCAACTACGAGATATAAAAAAATGGAGTTTTTTTTATATTTATTAGCAAACATAGTGGAACTGAAGGAGTTAAAAATATTTTATTCCCTCCCGTGCTTTAACATTTACAGAATCTACAATAAATATCTGTTAACCTACCCTTTATGTTACCCAAAGAACCTGCCAAGTAATGTGTTGGTTGTTCCCTGGCATTGTAATTCATTCTTCTAATTATGCCAGACAAAATAAACTCCTGTTCTGTTTTAGGGACCAAATCATTCTATTCTATATTGCATAGTAGGGGTAGGACTATTGCTTCTGAGGGGAATAACAATGAATATTTAAACTATGAGTCTGGAAGTTTGTAGGAAGTATAGAACTAATGCAGGCTTTTATCTACTAATCACTGATGGATGGTTGTTTGACCTATTCATCTTCTTTTGATCAGCGGCTCAGTTATGGTTTCCCTTTCTTAATGTTGTGGTGAATAATTTATAAAAGCAGGGTCAAATAATATATAGTGTATGATTATGAATAGAATGTAAAGGAAAGGGCATGTAATAGATATAGGGGAATTCATCAAGAGGGACAATCTTTCTGGAGGTGTAGTAACTCATAGCAACCAATCAACAATTAGTATTCTTTGGTATAAGGAAACATAAAAAAATATAATGGGTTTTAATCTTAGTATTTGCACAAAGCTCATGATATAGACATAGAAATCTGTGTGTCTGTCTATGTATGTGTGACTGAATAAGGAAACTAGATTGTAAGCTCCACGGGCCAGGGACTGAAGTGAATGATTAATCTCTGTAAAGCACTGCATCATATATCAGCGCTATATAAAGGAATATATATATATATACAGTATTTTCCCCCTCATTTTAAAGCCATGAACTAAACATCAATATATTGGTAGCATTACTAGCTAAGGTAGATGAAGAAAAGGGATTACTTTGATAAATATTGTTTACCAATTTAATTGGTGCAAGACCTCCCAAGAGGTTATGAATGGAATGAAACAGAGAGATTTCTTTTTCTATTTTAGGCTCAATATTGACAAATGACATTCTAAGGTGTAGCAGTTAATTGAAAATTTACTGCTGTCTGTCTGATTTTTATTGCTTGTCAGGTTTCTTATAAACTGTGTAGCTCTCAAAAATCACCAGTAATTACTACTAAATCCTATCCAGGCCTTCCTAACCTTAAGGTAGCATGACTTTGTCTCCTTAGACATAAACGATAATGTTTTATATTCCCAGACAAGGTGAAGGTTGCAGATAATATTCCTTATTTACACCCCTCAAATTCATCACAGGAATCCAAAGTCAATGTTAATCCTAATAAAGCAGTACTGAAAATAACTCCTGATGTGCAGAATTAATGTTTCGAAAAATTGCATATTTTCATTCATTTTCTGCTGATTATATGCTTCAGAAATTTCCAAAATCAAATAGTTGATCCATTTTCCACCCAGAAATAAATCCTACTGATGTGGTAAGGGCTTACAAACCCCGCTGAAGAAACTGAACTCCAGAGGTTTTTCTTACTGACTGTATTTATCTTCACATTGAGTCTCATATAATAAAGAAGTAAAGCAAGAGAGAGACTTCATTACTTATAATTTTCTGTTCACACGTTACCAAAATGTCAATAAGAATCAACTGATCCACCATGGACGAATTGTTTAGAAATGGCCAAGGAAATGCAATTACAGAGCGGTGCTGGGGCAAACCAGGAAATGAGTTGGAAATTGTTCTGGCAGAATAATTTAAAGAAAGCTCTGTAAGAATATTAAACTGGTTGTTCTGGGAATTGAAGCCTTTTTTTTTTCTTTCTAATGGTATTAATTTGCAGTCGCATATTCTATGAGTCTCCAGAGTACTTTGCAGAGCACATTCTGAAGTTCTTCATTACTGGAAATTCCACTGACAGAGACCATTTTACAGTAGTTTGATTATTACATGTTCCTCATATACAATATTATAGAAGTATTAATGTTATCTACAAAAATGTAATAAATTAATCATTCCTTTCAAAAAAAAAAGTTGCAATCCTTAAAGTTAACAGTAATCAAAAAAAATATTGAATTTGCTAAGTAAAATCAATTTTGGTAAAATTGCTAGAAAATATAAGTGATAAATGAAACATATTAGGTTGTAATTGCCTTTAGGGCATATTTGTGCTAAAGGTAGTATTTTTAAACAAATTTCCTATCATTGGAAAAGAGAATAATATTTCGTTGTTACCAGTATTACCTTAGCATTGAAATGAGAGAATCAGACATAGTCCAGTTTGCTTATCAATTAATAGCAAAAGGGATAAAATAAAATTTAAAAAAGCTATCAATCCCGTATCAACAGGAGCAATCACTGCTGAGATCTAGTTACCTATAGCAACCAATCAGAGGTAGACTTGTATTATTAAAGATCTTCTGTACTAATGATTGGATGTTTTATGTTGCTAGACCTTAAGTAACAGTTGTCTTTGTTGATATATTCCCTTTTTTTTTTTTTGCATAAATATGTATCATGAAATAATCATGATTAGAATATATTCATTCTTTCTTAATAAAAATACAGCTGGTACTTTTTGACTTTTCTGGTTGTTTTTACTCAAAAGGGGTAATAAGAAAGGTGGAGCCAGATGTCATTATAATATTATTACCCAATTAGTGAAAAGCATATAGGCTGGAACTCTACCTTCTAGAATTCCAATTATCTATAAACAAAGGAGAAAAACAATCCAAACCATCATGGCCCTGTGTGAAAAAGTAATTGCCCCCTAAA
>WMED01022287.1:0-11706 GCA_019650415.1 Pipa parva | reverse complement strand
AACTTTTGATCTGTGATTTGTGTTCTATTCTGAATAAAATATTAGCTGTTGGCACCTCCATATCATTGATTTCAGTTTTTTTTCACAATTTGTTTAGTGTCCCAACTTTTTTGGAATTCACTGTAGAAGAATCAATGTATTCCACTTGTTTACTCAGTAATCTGTCAGCAACAGGACTCTATCCAAGGACATTTGCTTCTAAATAATTAGAGACACAGCATTTCTTCTTTAAATATCTGCACTATAAGCAGGAGCTGCCGTTCTGATTACCATAACATTCTGCATAGGCATTCATTGAACAGCAACATCTGTTTGACCACTGGATCTGCTGTTCAGTTGAAGTTAAAGGAGATTGCCTTTGTTTTAACTGCTCTGTCTGCAGATACTGACATTGGCTGTCAGAGGATGCTGGGAATTTTAATAGAGTACAAGCAATTCACAGAACAATGCCATAAAGTCTTGCTTTGTCTCTACAGATCATCCGGAAATAAAACTGCAATTTTAGTCATTGAAAAGTTTCATGAGTAGAATTGTCCTTTTCATATCCAGTACAGATTCAATAGAAAAACTGCAAAACCAATGTGTTAAAAAAAAACAACAAACCTTCTATTTGTAACAAAATCCCAGCCATCAACACAGGACTAAGACATACAGCCATGGTACTATGATTGTTGTGGAACTATAGTTTTCAAAATCCTCAACAAAGTCAGAGGGTTGCTGGGAATCATGGTACAAAAACAGCAGAAGAACCAATAAACCTCAGTCCTTTCAAACTCTTGTGTCTTATTTCAGAATACAGTGATTGGAGCAGGCTCTCATGCACTGTAACAAGCAGATTAATGGAGAACATCTGCACATCTATGACTTACTTCATTATTTACTTTTTTGAATCTTCCTGTATATTCAAAGGTAATATCCCAGAATCAGCTGTTTCCTAGTCAAAAGCAACAGTGGTGTTTCTATGGCAAGTATACAATGTTAGTAATGTACTGGAGGGAAAATCTACATTTATAATGGGCTTTGCCCATATATAGAGAGAAGAGTATAAGGTACAGGTAATTCTATATAAACTAATTCGTTCTGCTATTATTATCTGCAGGTAGGTGTACCATTATTAGTACACCTCCTAAATGCCCTTTATTCTGGCATAATGTTTTTTTTTATTTTTTTAAATAAAAAGTATATGGTTTGCCTGGTAATATGGTGCCTTTACACAGTTGGTGGGGTGGGGTGGTGTTTCATATGGAAATTGCCAAAATTAAATTGGTAAATCTTTTGCTGTAACCAGAATACACCCATAAACCATTCACTAGAAATTAACAAATTCTTTTTTGGAATTGTGCATAGATCAAAATCCTACAAAATAGTTATTTCGAATGATGAAAATCTAATTTTAAAATAAAATGTGAACAGCTGTTGGCCTTAATAATTATAATGTATCTGGTATTTAGTGCATCCCTTACTCTGATTTGAGGATGACGGTCAGAAATTGCCCAGTACATTGGTAGTTCAACCACACCATATGCAATATGTAAGGGCATTGACTGCTGGCAGTAATTTCAGAGAATATTCCTATTTCTGTGTATGGCTGTTATTTATTCTTAAAAACTGCTCATTTCAATAAACCATTACATAAAAGAACAATAAAAATAATGGAAGCCAAATAAGCAAACATATCAAGAATATGTACACACAATATGTGGTATTAATCATTATAAAAAACTTGAAATCCCAAGAAACTGGCTTATATACTTCTGTAACTGTGCTTATTTTAATTGCAGTTGGAATAAAGCAATGATTTGGCTAAAGAATTGGAATTAGGAAAATCTCACTAAAGGAAATAATTGCTTTGGTGATGATATGTAAAGACTTTTATCATTAACACTGTTGATGCTATGTACATAAGTAGAGTGGAGGTGTCATTGTGATGCAATTGCAATTAAAAATCAATATCTGCCCAGTGCAATTTCTCAACTGGAGCAAGGTTATACCAGATTATTATGTAACCCACATGAAATAAGTTTTTAAAAGAAGGAATTTCATACCTGTAATTCTATAACTGCTTCTGCATTACAACAACATCTCCTTCTGTCTGGGGATGCTTTGAGCTGTAGTTCAGTAACAGCTAGTTATTTGCTAGAATTTACACCCATAAAATATTTCATAGCATTTGCTTGTTAGAAAATAATTGTTTTGTATCTCTACATTAAACTTTGTGATTTGTATAAAACTGAGCACAGGTTAGACACATTATTTATTAGTGTTCATAATATAACTGTACATTACAGGATGCTGCAATACATCTGATATCCATATCAAATAATATATGAACATTTTCCAGACCGCAGCAGAATTTCTTAGTGAACATTTCCCCCCAGTCAGCATTTTCTCCATTTTTCACTAGACTTTGTCGGTGGTTTACTGTCTTACTTTTGGAAATTTGTTCCCACTCCACAGGGAACTGCTTGCAAACTGTGGTTCTGAGCACATTTTTATTCCACTAGACTCAGATACAAAGCTAAAGGAAAATTGTTAATTTGAGGAAATGTCTGCACCTACATGCCCAGTCCTAGAGAACACAACTTTTCAACAAATGTATTTAATCTGGAGAACTTCAAAGAGCTACACTGGGGTACTGGTTAAAATACCAGATTCCAGTAGACAGAATGCATGGCTGGTAGTGTGCAGCCAATGGACATGCAAGATGGGTTGTTGTACAATCTCAGCTGTCAGATGAGATACTCCTAGTCCAGGGGTCGGCAAAGTGCGGCTCATGAGCTCCTTGTGGCTCTTTAGCCGCCTTGCTGTGGCTCAGAGCAAACCTCCGAAGCCCTGCCCATGACCGCCAACGGCTCTTCTGATTTTCCGTCGGCAGGTCATGTGCGCTCCTCCCTCCTGGCTCCCTCCTCAAAGAAGTTTGCCGACCCCTGTCCTAGCCTAAAAGTAACCTGTGCACTTCATCTATTATGTCTTGTTTACACAATTACCTTGGCTAGTTGCAAAGTCTTCAATTTGTCATGCAATAACTTTACTTGCGACAGAAAACTATATTCCATTTGAAGAAGCAATGCAAGAAGAAAGGCCAACAAGAAGTTGTCTGAAGCTGTAACTTAAAACATGTGAAAGGAAACCGCATATAACGATAAAGACATCCTGCACATATTTATATGAAGGGTAGGTCATTTCAATGAACATTTATTTCTGCTCATTCCTGCAAAAGCTACTGTACCTGTCATAACAAAAATACCCTACTCGTGCATTTCCCTTTAAAACAGGCAATAAGTGATAAAGTTTGTTAAACCAGTTCCTTTGAATTAACCCATATGCAAACCTCCTGGTCTAGAAATGGGAAAAGGTTAACTGAAAATGGGACATGGGAAAACATTTACCCTGATTTTGTGATCTGCGATGTTGAGGGCCTTAATATGTTAAAATTACAATTTTTCCTGTTTCAGCATAAGTATTACCTATAACTATCATCTGAAAACCACCTCTAGTGACTCTATATACTTTCAGCTGTGCTATGCAATCACAGAAATATCATCTTACACCTTTAAATTTAATCTAAATGATAAGCCCTGCTTTTTAATATGGTAGCTGTGTCACTGTTAGAAGTGTTTTCTATTTAAAGCTTTAGATCAGGGGTGGGCAAACATTTAAGTCATCAGGCCGCATGAATGGCCCGATAGCTTCAGAGGGCCGGGGGGGGGGGGGGCCTAGCGTGCTGATGCCTATGGTGCTAGGCCACGCCCCCACTTTAATATCCTCCTGCGGCCCCAGTCCGAGACTTCTGGAGGGCCAGATTCGTCCCACGGGCCATAGTTTGCCCACCCCTGCTTTAGATTCTATAGATACAATGCTGCCAACATGCCAGTGTTGTAAAGAAGAATTCAAACATCTTTGCGGTCCCTTTATGACTCGAAGATATCAATGATGTATTTGACATGCACTGTAATGTAATGATAAATAGCCAGATGGGGACAGAGGACTTTAACATCTAGTGTGTGACAGTATTTTAAACACCTGCACTAACCCATAAAGAAAAAAACTGCTATGATGCAGATTAGATGATTTCTACTCCAACTACAACAAATAACATTTTAGAACACATGCAATTAAGTGAAGATTAAGTGTATTAATGTGACACCTGGAAAAACACAGAAAGGTTGGATTTCAAAGGGAACTAAAACACAAGCAACTCATATAGTTAATCACAGTCACAATAAATATATACAGGATGTTTTTTATTCCATTACATAAAGGAGGTGTTGCCTTCATCAGGGGTCAGAGGATTTTTCCTTTTCCTATTGATCTCTCTATATAAAGCTTAGAGAAAGCCTAGAATGTTGCAAATCGTTTTCTTTTTTTTCTGAGTAGGAATGTATAAAGTTCCCCCCAAAACTGTTAGAAAGAAAGCATGTGAAGTACAGAGGATTAGTATTTCTAGAGCTAAACATGCTTTGTAATTTTTTTCAATATAGGATATAAATGAACTTATTTGTAGGTCGCTCTCTGAAAGCTAAATATTATTTTCCAGGCCTTTTTGAACCTATCAGAGTGGTCTTCCCTGAAAGAAGTCAGATAATTTTCCTGATGCTAATCAATGTCACCAGGACATTCTACAGACTAACAGTCATGAAACACCACTAAAGGAGGGAGCTACAGAAGAAACAAGGATTTGGGGAGAGATGGGAATAATACTCCCTAGGCTCCCTAACATCCAAACCTACACTCACACATGCTAGGTAAGCTCTCGAACAGGAACATTATTTATAACTCTGATTTCCTTATCTTTTCATTAGACAACTACAAAAAGGAAAAAAAGCAGTGCCAAAGTTTCACACAATATGTAATCATTTACAAAATATGCTGCTGGAATATTATGTTGTTTCATATTGTAGCAAAACATATTAAATTCTAGCGAATGCTATTGCCTTGTAAAAAGCACTATTCACCTCGGCTTTGTTGCCTGTTGACAATGCCGCCCAGCGTCCATCTCCGGTCCAAGCGCCGCAGATGAGCCTTGCGTCTCTTAGTTACTAGTATGAAAGATGGATGGAAACTCATGACAAACAGAAAACAAAACATGATCGGATGATGTTTGAACAGAAAACAAATTATTTGCATGCAATTATGTTAAACTCTTTAAAACGTAAATGGATTTGGGTGTTAAGTTAACCACTTTAGGTCTTGACAATGTGATGAGAAAAAAAAAGGATGGATTAAATAAAGTTGCTCTGAATAAGGAAAATGGGCTGAAATTCTTTGTTGCTTTACATTGGACATGGTATTGTAATTCTCTAAATAAATACAATGTGCTATTACTGTCTGCCAACATACCACTATTGTAAACTTAAGGGGGTTGTAAAACATCTAACTTCCTGGTAGTGAATTTGTCTACTTGGCTAACAGCCCTATAAACAGCAATTCCTCCTTCTTACTCATACCTCCTGGCCCAACACTCTATGTTCCTTTCTAGAATAGGGGGTCACTGCTTGACCAAACTACCCTGAAGCCTGAGCTAATGTTTCCCTGTCTTCCTCAGCTTTTTCATTCACATGAATTAAGTAACATATCTCATTATATCACAGTAATGAGTTATTAAGATCAAAGATTTCTGTGGTCTAGTAATCTATTGCTGCCAATCGGTACTTAATGTTGACTGTCCTAGTGAAGCCTAATTAATAAAATCTAGCTTCTGATTGGTTGCTATGGTTTATTACACCTAGACATTCTTTGCCCCAGTTTTTTTACATCACCCTTTATATTTCTTTATTAAACTTTCCTACCTGAGGCTAGGTTTACTCTAAAGATTCAAATGATCAATGGACTTTTACAAAGAAATGTCATTGGGAGGGCAGAGATTTCCCCCTTCTCATCCCACATATATAACTGTGCATTCATACAGAATTTAAACTACATCATACTTAATTAATCAATGTTAGTACATGTTTTTATATCTAAGCATATCACAACTGATTTTACAAAAATAAGAACAACTTGTATTAAGAAAATGCTGTTTAATGAACATACATGCACGGCAGTGTCATTCTTAAGAAACGGCTCATGCATTTCACATAAAAACATGGCTGAATAGGGAGGGGCACAATATAAAAATTGTTCCTCTCACTTGTATTCCACATGGCTGGCGGTTTCACCATCAAAATGCAAACAATTCTATCCATAGTATAAAGTGGTGTATCCTGTCTGCCAGGAGGTACCAAGATTCTATGTTTTAATTCCAGAGTGTAGAAATTCCTTCACTGCATTAACTGAAAAGAGTTTCTATAAAGTTTGCTTATTTGTCTCTATCAGTGACTTTCAAAAGTCTAGTAATCTAAAAGTCACCTTCTGATAAAAAACCAGTGTGAACAGCACAAGAACAAGTCAATCACATGGCCCTCCATTTTCTGCGCTTAGAGCAGTCTCTTCTAGTGATCTGATAGCTGAGAATGCTGGGAGCAGGTATAAAGATTTTGTACTTGTCAACCCTACATTATTAGTAAGTTAATTTATAACGGACTAGTTTGTTTAGGCACATTAACATTGGAACTAAACATCCCATTTGTAAGCTTTACCAGAATGAATGTTGATAACTTTACAAACATGTCACAAAGAGGTTATTTATCAGTTCTATGTGCATATTAAAAAGTAACAGGTTAAAGAAAGGGTGCCTTACACCCATAAGATGGTAGGCAAAACATTGTTTAGAAGAACATTATTCACAGAAGCAGGGCTGGCCCTCCCATTAGGCAGTATAGGCAGATGCTAGGGGCGCTGGGTGTACAGGGAGGCGCTGGCGTGCATTATTTCTAACTAGCGATGTTGGAGGTGAGTGGGTGTTGCGGGGCAAGGGGGGAGGCGCAATGCAAGGGGGGTGGCACTGGGCGGGGGGCCCAGGTGGAGGGTTGCCTAGGGCGCCAATAGGGCCAGAGCCGCTACTGCACAGAAGCAATGTATGTTGAAAGCCCAGAATTTACTGTTTAAATTAAATTAATCTAAATATATATTTTAGAAGCTTGTCTGTAACTGCAAATTATAGGCTACATGCAGATAATATAATTTATCCATACAGGAAAAAAACAGAAGAAAAAAACCAGATCAACCAGGAACATATTAAGGTTACCATATTTTTAATGCAGTAAGATACAGAAAATGTACATTTCTGCTGCATTAGATTACAAAACATCAGCATAAATAATAATAATATATTAAACAATGAAATAAAATCACAAATGTAATATCTTTTTACTAAAATTAACAAACTAAGTCATATATGTCAATTTCATTTTAAACACAGTGTCTACCCGAGACTACATGCCACTGTTTTCCAGTTATTCAGCAAAAGGCAGGAAAAGAAATAAAAGCCATGAAATTTAGGCCAATGTCATTGTTTCAGGGTTGTAAATCAATTATAATTCAACCCCCTCTGCTGTGGCTCAGATTACAATCTATATCTCATATCACCAGCATTTTTGTGATTTCCATCAGTATGCTGGACCTCTGCTGAATTTACATTGAGAGTCTCCATGCCAAGCACAGTCTCTATACTGCACAGATGGACCAAAGTTTCTGCAAAGAGCAATCCTGGCAAACAATTTCATGAACTCTCGGTATAAAAGGACAATACCATCAAAAAATAAAAGTTCCTCAAATGCATTTATAGTAAATATTGATACAATCTGTGCTTCCTAAAATTCAAAATTGTATCTATAAAGCATGATAGTTAGCTTTCAAATTTGAGCCTTTGGGTGAATTTTCGGCATAAATAATATTTAAAGCACAATAAGCGAGTGAGGTCTTTTTAACAACATGGCTGCTATCAGTATAAATAAAAACAGACAAAAAGCAAGGAAATTCATAAATTTAAACTCAAAGTTTTTTTTTGGTGCTATGGGTTCTTAAAGATCACAAACTGTGTATAGTAGGACTAGCAGTGCCAAACAAATAATGTATATACCACTGTATAAAATGAGTAGAGACATTTAAAAATAAGATTAAAAAAAGAAATTATTTGCTGTACAGTTCCCTACAAAATGAACTGGAATTCAAGACTAATCTTCTAAGTTTATTGTGACATTTGACCTCTAACCTCTCATAATAACCAACAGGATATATATTTCTTTTCTTTGGTGGTTCTATTGGCTTAGAGGCCAGTGAAAGCATGTGGGCCGAAGAGGCCGCTATTTAAGTATATCAAAGCAAAGGGGGGCTGCGAGGCTTTTAACATAGCAGATTACTGGTTTAAACAGCTTTAAAAATATTGGAGCTGGAAAAAAAAATCTACATAGTTTTCATTCATTTATGTTGAAATGATTTCCATATCAGGTTCTCAAAAGACAAAACAAAACACAATATAGAGACAATTACTGATGCCAGTGCTCGCTACTGTCCAGCTAACTATGTCACACTATGTAGACCACGGCAGAGACCTGATTGATGAGAATTCACTTCGACAGTTGAATTCTCATTTTGTTGAATAAGCCCCACTAAAAAACACAAAAGGAGTATGGAAGCAACAAACTGCAAACTCACACTTAGAGGGTTATTGACTAAAGTCTGAGTTGTTGTGTAAAGGTGTGAAATTGCCAGTTAATTGCTTGCAATAGACTGCTACTGTCACAGTCGCGACTTCATTATGCGAATATTGTCTCGGTCGCGGATTTGCTATGGGAATCCACTGTTTTTAAACTTCTCACTTTAGTCAATAACCCCCTTTGTTGTCTATTAAATGTTGATGATTAAAATATAAGATCTAAGACAGATTTGATTAAACTGAATCAGGGATATACTTATCAGTATATTATATCCACATCTAAAAATCTCATCCTTGAAGGGATTGTACAGAGTAGTTCTCTAAATAAGACTTGCAGTTGTAGGCAAAGATTTATGGCATAGTCTTTGTGTAGGAGCCAGACAGCCCTGATGTTTGCAAATTTCTGAGGATAGCCCAGCCTTGCACGGGTCATGCTACAACAGAAGGCTTGGTTTACTAAGGTTAACACAGTACATTTCCAGCTCAGGTTTCCCACTGATTACATATACAGCAATGCTGGATTAAAGGACTAGAAAAATATTAGTAGAGAGTGAAAAAGAAGGTTAACTGAAGGAAAGCAAACAAAACCACTGAACTTGTTTGAATATGATTGTATAGAATTCCCATCATGCTAGTTACATTTAATTAAACTGGGATTAGAAAGTAAGGGAGGCCTGTTTCCTCTAAAAGTCCAGCTGTAGGTGAAATAGTGGTGATCTTAAGTACAACAGGATTTAATACTTGTGGTGTTTTAATTGTTGCAAAACTTCAACTCCCAACATCTGTTTTCCAACTAAACTCTTACAAAATCTACAGCTGTACCCCTTGTCAGTGTCTATTCAAAGGTTATTAAAAACAAACAAAACTATATATTATGTATTATTTGCAAACTCACTGTTTCTATTATTGTTAATTATTATTATTTTAATTATAAGATTCCCAGCACCATATACAAACTGAAAATAAATCCCTGTTATATTGTTCCAATAACAGACTAATGGAACCATCAGCAAATCTTTAGGGAAAGGGGGTTTATTATACTCCACTGAAGACTTCTTAAGGACATTATCCTTATAAAGCTTAAACTTGTACAGAAGAACTAATGATTTGATTGAATAAGTTCATTAGCCGCATGATGCCTAAAATAAACCCAATTTGAAAGCCCGAACTTCCTGCTAAATGTATTTTGGCTCACCAGCCCCCATGTCAATCCAGCAAGTTGCTGGAAGTTGTTTGCAACAGCTGGTATTGTTCACGCCTGTTATAACATTCTGACTTCATAGAACAACAGATGACTTATAACAAAGAGATATGATTGTGCTTTGATACAATATAACAAAAACACAAATCAGTAAAGGAGCAGAGAAAACATCTCCAATTGTACTACCTCTTAAAGCAGTCTGCAAACTATAACAGCTCTTTGTTCCCCCGGGGTCCTCATTTAGACAGTCAGTTCTGTACAATTTCTAATAAAAGTACTTGTATCACACATTGCTTGTAAGAAAATCAAGTCAAAGAACAAGAAAATGTTTGTTTAATAATAAACTTCCTGACACTATTGAATCATGGTGTAACATGTTACCCTCTTCTATTTGACTGCAGTTTTTACATTAGACAGAGTAGGATATTTGTAATGAAAAGTATTTTGACTGGTGGAGAAACAGTTATTTATTTTTCTCAGTCAGTATTTCTGCCTATTTAACAGGCTGTTTGAAGCATATTTTATTGCCCAAATGTGTTTACCAGCCTCAGACTGGTGTAAACCATTATAATTCCCTGTGGCAGTGTTTCCCAAACTTATTTTTCCGTGGCCCGGTTATTTTTGTGCTTATCTTTCGTGAACCACTATTTTTTTTTGCATACCCTGGTGTGTGTGTGTGTACAAGAAAACATATTTAAATATTTATTATAGTTTTATATATTTTAATAAAGAATCATTAGCTCAAACAAAAATGTAATAAAACAAAATAAAAATCAAATACTTTGTTAATGAGTCTGAGATTACTGTCACTTTAAATGTGATCACAATGGTGGAGGGAAAGTCAGATTGATATATGCAGTCTTGCAGTCTGCTCTCCACTTCCCCCTATCACCTCCTGCCTGGCTTCCCAATATCCTCCAGTTTGCAAGACTTCCCCTCATCCCCATACCTGAAATGGACCCCAGCACCCTGTTAAGGCTCCCCTCTGTCCTTCCTCTCCCTTCAGTCTGTCCCCCTAGTTTTAAGGAGTACAATGCGTGCGTCATATGAAGTAGCCGGCTCATGAATATTCATGAGAGGCGCTCTCGTGACCCGGCATCAAAGTTTCGTGGCCCAGTACCGGGTCACGACCCGGCGTTTGGGAAACGCTGCCCTGTGGAATTAGTCCTGTCACTTAGCCCCAGTTAGAAAAGTTTCCCCCCTCAAAAAAGGATATCAATACCATTCTGTAATGGAAGGAACACCTAATAGAGAATAGCGTGCTGCTAATAGTGTGTTGCTTAATAGAGAATAGTGTGCTGCCTAATAGAGAATAGTGTGCTGCTTAATAGAGAATAGTGTGGTGCTTAATAGAGAATAGTGTGCTGCCTAATAGAGAATAGTGTGCTGCCTAATAGAGAATAGTGTTCTGCCTAATAAAGAATAGTGTTCTGCCTAATAGAGAATAGTGTGCTGCTAATAGTGTGCTGCTTAATAGAGAATAGTGTGCTGCCTAATAGAGAATAGTGTGCTGCCTAATAGAGAAGAGTGTGCTGCCTAATAGAGAAGAGTGTGCTGCTTAATAGAGAACAGTGTGCTGCTTAATAGAGAAGAGTGTGCTGCCTAATAAAGAAGAGTGTGCTGCCTAATAGAGAAGAGTGTGCTGCCTAATAAAGAAGAGTGTTCTGCCTAATAGAGAATAGTGTGCTGCCTAATAGAGAACAGTGTGCTGCCTAATAGAGAACAGTGTGCTGCCTAATAGAGAACAGTGTGCTGCCTAATAGAGAATAGTGTGCTGCCTAATAGAGAAGAGTGTGCTGCCTAATAGAGAAAAGTGTGCTGCCTAATAGAGAAGAGTGTGCTGCCTAATAGAGAAGAGTGTGCTGCTTAATAGAGAATAGTGTGCTGTAAATAAAGAATAGTGTGCTGCTAATAGAGAATAGTGTGCTGCTAATAGTGTGCTGCTAATAGAGAATAGTGTGCTGCTAAT
>WMED01022286.1:0-11706 GCA_019650415.1 Pipa parva | reverse complement strand
TAAAATGCTTTTTCTCTTAAATTGTTATTTATGAGTATTCAGTTTTAAAGAGTTTACTTGATTAGATATACAAAGGTCAAAACTGTTATACTTCATATAGCTGAGTATCTCAGTTCATCCCTTTTTAAACTATAAGATGACTATCCTATCCCTTTAACATGTATTTCTTCCTGCAAAACAACAATGATGTAAGAATATCCATATAACACACAATATTGCCAAATGCTCCACATTAAAGGGGTGATCTGCTTAGCTTATTTAATGTGTGTTTTGTTGGTTACATGGCAGGAGGCTTGTATTTTTTATAGCAATTTAATTTTTAAATAATGCTCTAACAAATTTATCTCTTAACATAGATATAATCTCTGTGCTACAAGGCTACTGTGCTAATGTGCTACTTTATCTGCGCACTGGCTTTTAAGCAAGGGGTTTTGCAAATAAGGAGATTTTACTTACCAATAAATCTTTTTCTCTGAAGATCTCTTGGGGGACACAGGACCATGGGGTAAAGCTCCCTCCCACTGGAGGCAGGACACTAGGAAAAGAGAAGCTCCTCCCTAGGGGTGTTACCCCTGAGCACAGGAAGAGAACTCCAGTATTTTAACAAAGACTTTTTTCCAAGAATATTAAAAATATATATATCATTAACAGTAGTAATAAACACCATCAAATTACACTCCCACAAAACACCCTTTAAACATAGGGTGGGTAACCTGTGTCCCCCAAGAGATCTTCAGAGAAAAATATTTATTGGTAAGTAAAATCTCCTTTTCTCTCTAATTTCTTGGGGGACACAGGACCATGGGGACATACCAAAGCAGTCCCAATAGGGTGGGAGATAACAAAACTACTTACAGAGCAGAACCAAAAGAACTCCTAAGAAATAGGAACTAAAGCTGCCTGCAACACTTTTCTCCCAAAACTGGCTTGTTGAGAGGAAAAAAGATCCAACTTACACAATTGTTCCAGTGAAGCCTGATGCCGCACAGCCTAAGAAGAACTAACAGCTTTGGTAGAATGAGACTTTATTGTCTGGGGAGCAGTAAATCCCTGCAAACAATATACCTTCCTAATAGTTTGCTTAATCCAACGAGCTAGAGAAGATTTTGGAACGGATCTTCCTTTCTTAGTCCCATTAGGGAATACCAAAAAAGATTCAGAACGATGAAAATTTGCCGTGAGATCCAAGTAAATATGTAATGCTCTTACTACATCCAAAGAATGAAGTTTCTTTTCTTTATCATTTCTGGGGTCTGGACATAAAGAAGTAAGGATAATGTCCTGATTAATATGAAAAGAGGAAACAACCTTTGGTAAAAAGATGGAACCATCCTAAGGACAACTTTATCGACATGAAAAATTAGAAAAGGATCTTTCCATGAAAGGGCTGCAAGTTCAGAAACTCTCCTGGAAGATACAATGGCGACAAGAAAGACTAGCTTTAAAGTGAGAAAGAACAAAGAGGATTCAGATAAAGGTTCAAAGGGAGACTCCTGAACAGCCGACAGAACCAAATTATAGTCCCAGACCGGAACTGGAGGCTTGTATAAAGGAACAATATGAGCCACCCCCTGAAGGAACGTACGAACTTCGTCCAGCATAGCCAATCTCTGTTGAAATAAAACTGATGAGGCTGAAACCTGCACCTTCAAGGAAGACAAACCTAAACCTTTGTCTAAACCCCCCTGCAGAAATTGAAGCAGACAAGGCAACCAAAAATGTTCAAAGTCCAAATTCAAAGACAAACACCACCTCCAATACGCTTCCCAGACTCTATGGTAGGCCCTGTAAGACACTGATTTTCTTGCCTTCAGCATAGTTCTGATCACTGCCTCCAAAAAAACCTTTTTACATAAAATCAAGGCTTCAACAGCCATACTGTTAAAAATAGCACTTGCGGATTGGGATGAAGGAAGTCCCCCTGAGCCAGAAGGTCTGGAATTCTTGGTAGATTCCAATAAGGAGCTACTGACATGGTCAGAAGATCTGAAAACCATGACCTCTTTGGCCAAAAAGGAGCTAATAGGATGGTTTTGACACGGTCTCTGCGAATCTTCTGAATCACCCTTGGAAGCATGGCAAGGGAAAGAAACACGTACGCCAACTGGAACTTCCATGGAAAGCTCATGCCATCCAATACCCACGCTCTGGGATCCTGAGCGCTGGAACAAACCTTCCTTACATGGAAGTTGAATCTTGACGCAAAAAGATCTACTTCGGGGAGACCCCACTTCAGAGATAGCTGATAGAATATCGCTGGGTTTAATTTCCATTCTCCTGGAATAGAACCCTGTCAACTCAAAACATCCGCTTCCCAGTTTAGAATAACCGGGATATGGATGGCTGAAAGACAAAGGGCCCATTTTTCTGCCCAATTGAAGATCTGGGTAGTTTCTGCAATGGCTGACGCACTCCGAGTGCCTCCCTGGTAATTTATGTATGCCACCGTAGTGATGTTGTCTGATTGCACATGAACTGCCATCCCTTGTAGTTTCCCTGACTAATGGGCTAGAGCTAGTCTGACTGTTCTGATCTCCAGGACATTGATAGGAAGGAAGGATTCATGAACCGACCAATGGCCCTGAACACGAAAGTCTCCTAAAACCGCCCCCCAACCTGAGAGGGAGGCATCTGTGGAAATTACTTCCCATTGAATTAGACCTAAAAGTCTAACGATGCTGAGATTGTCTGGATTTTGCCACCACCTCAGAGAAAGGATACTATCTTTTTCCAAAGAAATTTTCGTGGTTAGAGACTGTCTCTTCCACTTCCTTAGAATGTCCAATTGAAGTGCACATAAATGGAACTGAGCATATGGAACTGCTTCTATAGAAGAGACTAGAATCCCTAAGACTTTCATGCAAAATCGGATAGAGGGGAGACGAAGAGCCCTTAACCTGGAGGTCTCCTGAACAATTCTTTCTATCTTGCCCTGGGGAAGAAAGACCCTGAGTCTCAAGGAATTGAAAACCATTCCCAGAAACTGAACCTCCTGGGATGGGATGAGGTTCGATTTGGAGAGATTTAGAATCCACCCAAATTCTGACAGTCTCCTGATGCAGAAGGTTACCGCCTGCTGGGCTAAAAGAAAGGATGGAGCTTTGATCAAAAGATCGTCCAGGTAATGGGTCACATGGACTCCTTCCAGTCTGAAACTCGCTGTTATAGCTGCCATTACCTTTGTAAAAATTCTTGGAGCTGTAACTAAGCCTAAGGGAAGAGCTACAAATTGATAGTGGGAGGACCCGAAAACGAAACGCAGGAATTTCTGGTCCCGCTCGTTGATGGGAATATAAAGATAAGCATCCTTGATGTCTAAAGTAGTCAAAAATTCTCCCTGAGTCATGGCTGCTATGACTGATCGAAGAGATTCCATCTTGAATCTGGAAACTTTTACAAATTTGTTTAGACCCTTGAGATTCAGAATGAGTCGGAAGCCTCCGTCCTTCTTAGGGAAGAGAAAATGGTTTGAATAATAACCCTGATATCCCTAGCTCAAGGGAACACTGGCAATGACTCCATTTATTAGGAGGTCTTCTATGCACCCTCGAAAGGCTTGACCTTTTTGCGGGTTTGCTGGGATCCTTGAAAGAAAGAATCTGCAAGGGGGAGGGTGAAAGAATTCTATTGTGTACCCCTCCGATATGATGTTCAGGACCCAATCCTCTTTTATGGTATGTAGCCAAATCTCCCAAAACCGTGACAGGCAACCCTCTACTTGACCTTCTGAAACGGGAGAGGCTAAACCTTCATGCTGACGTGCCCTTCCCTGCAGAAGACCCGGAAGATGATAAAAATTAATGATAGAACAGATTAGAAACCAATTAACCCTCTGAAAGTAATAGTCAGAAATAAAATAAATGAAAATGTGTCCAACAAAATAGTGAATAAATATCAGAAGATGAGGAAATCCACCAGGGTGACGAACACTCTTAGCAAACCACTCTGGCCACTCTGATAGTAGGAACACTCACCAGATTGAAATAAATGAACACATATATAACACCAGCAGTACGAAATCTCAGCAATAAATCTTCAACAGGAGCAAGAAGGATCCCAGTCCAAAAGGGGACCGATGCTTAGCATGTATTCCAGTTATTGGTGATATAATATGTTGAAAGAAAATAAATCCAACATAGCATAATACTGTTTAACATATAATATATTTTAAAAGCCAAAAACGAGGGTACTCTCAAACATAGGAGTGATAAAAGCATGCAGTAAAAACAAACAGTGGTCCTTTTTCTCAACGTGTTTCCCTGCTAATGTGAGCAGCTTTCTCAGGACTTGTATGAGTCCTGAGGAGCAAGGGAGTCCGAAACAGATTCGTCTTCGCTTTCTACCGGAGTATTCTAGATCCGAGAGACGCTTACGGTGAGGGCGCTTATGAGAAATCTTAGATTGGTCTGCTGAGAAATGACCCAGAATCTCTCCAATGGCACCAGGAAGGCTAGCTAATCCCTGTATGGATTGTTTTAACTGCTGTGCCCATAATGGCACTGACTCCACTACCTGCTGCGATGATTCGCTGGGTGAGGAAGGTTTCGGCTCACTAGACATGATGGTAATTAAACCAGTAGAAGTCTGGGGGGGGGGGAATTGAAATTTTTTTTTTTAAATATATCCCCTTTTATGGGTGAAGCTGATTGCGCAGGAGTACTCACTGAGGAGGTAAGGACCCACCAGTGGAATTCTGCTTCTTCTCTAAGAAACTGCTCCTGGGAGACCAGTTCAGAGATAGAGAAAGAGAGCCTGCTAAGCCTCTTTGAAAGGAAGCAGGAGTGTAAATAAAAATTGCTAGCAAGGTTTAATTCAACCCTCTAGTGATATTACTGAAGAGGGGAAAGAAAAGTTACCCCTAAACCCTTCCTGCAAGGAAAAATGAGAAGGAAGGTTACTGATCTGTAGCTTTCAGATCCAATAGGAGTCTTTCTACCATGTGGGGAGAAGAGTCCTAGGGAGTCATCCATGTGCTGCAGTGGCTGTCTCCCCACCCACTTATTATTATGGAATCACAGAGCCTACCTCCAGGAGAAGGAGCTGTTCACCGGTCTGATCTGTGTTTGTCCCCAGCCCAGAGACCGCTGTCTCTTGAAGGAGCCTTCCTCTGCAGAGAGCGATGCGATGCAGGTGCTTCTAGGGAGGATAAATGGCTACCCAGAGATTTGTGCTTTAGCTGGAGTGGCGCAAAGATCAGCTGCGAAAAGGAGGTGCGGCAGAGAAGCGCATATGGAATTAAAGATGGCTGCCGCGAAATCTCGCGGTAGCTCATTAGCAGGGAACCCGAGTGACAGCTGCGGCTGAAGATCGTGGCTCAGTAAGCGCCCTTTCACACTACAGAACTGACCCTGCTGAGAAGGCACAGAAGCAAAGGAAGCAGCTGCGGCTCAAAAAGAGCCATACAACACTGACAGGTCCAGCATAGACCTTACCGGGGAGATACAGTGAGAGAGGTAGGAGTCTGCGGCAGTGTTATACCCCCACTGGGAGAGAGAGGGAGGAGGGGGGGCACAGAGCCAAGCAGAGCATGACAATACCACCTACCTGGGAAGTGTTTAGCTAGTGTGAACACCTGGTGAAGTTCAGCTCTGCTGCATTGTGAGCTTCCCTGCTGTCCCAGACTGGGTTCTGGGGAGGATGAGGGAAAAAAACATCTGTACCTCCAAGATGGTACAGGAGTTCAAAAGATTTTCACATTCACTCGCTTGGCGTGCAGGGGGGAGTGGAAAGTGCCTCTCAGTGTGCCGTCTTGAATTGGAAGGAGTCACTGGTCTCTCATACTCGCTCAGCCTGACGTGCAGGGGGGAGTAGAGTAAGGCACAGAGATACAGAAGATCTGTTCCCTATTCCCACGTGGGGGGTAGACAGCGATGGATATAGGCAAGCTATAATCCCCTGTCATACCCGCAATGATAAATCCGACTTCTAGTGAAAATATATATCCACTTGTGGACACAGGATGGTCGCTGCCTCCTTGGAAAGCTAGAAAAACTGGAGTTCTCTTCCTGTGCTCAGGGGTGAAGCCTCTAGGGAGGAGTTTCTTTTTTCCTAGTGTCCTGCCTCCAGTGGGAGCTTTACCCCCATGGTCCTGTGTACCCCAAGAAATTAGAGAGAAATAACAGTTTATTTGTGCATAGTCCTGCAACACCTACTGTATGGTTTAATATATATATTTTTTTTTTATATGGAAGAAGTGAAAACACAGAACTTCGTTCTTTTCCTTGGTTTAAGTTTTAGTACAGGTAAAAAGAGGATCATAACCTAAAACACTGTTCTTTATTGCTTTGTCAAGTTAAAGTTATATATTTTGACAGTCTGTGCATGTCTGTGTGTATATGTATCTGTGTTTGTGTCCTTACATGGACGAGCACCCTGCATAATTGTGTAATATCACTCGGGTGGTGGGGCTTCTCGGCACTATACAGGAAGTGCCTGTACATAGATCGGCTGGAGGAGCAGGGTTGCTTGATTGAGGTGAGAACTCCTGATCCCAAAATCGTTTTTTAAATTTAAATGTTTAAGCTTAGGTTTATACATTATAGATATAAAATATATGTATAGTTTTCTCAATAACTTTGGCTCAAGTAACCCGCTCCCACAGTTTGTCTCGTACTGCAATTTGGGGTATTTTTTAATTACATTGCTGTAATTCACATTTTTACAACTGTTTGACATATGGGAGTCTAACAGATAACATCTGTACCAGTTTGTGACTTTGTAGTTTTGCTTTGCTGTTTCACTGATAATATCTCACTATATAGCACCAGTCTTTTTGGCTTTGATGTTGGATTGATTAGATTTCATTGCTTTGTTCCAGTCTGTGATTTTTTTTTTGTCAGGATGTCAAACTGATAACATTTTGCTATGGTCTACCAGTTTCTGTATAAATTTGTCATTCTCAGTTCCATATTATTGCCTGATAAAGAGGCCTTGGGAGCCTCGAAAGCTTGCATTTACCATCTATTCCATTAGCCAATAAAAGGTATCACCTATAATTTCTTGTCTTTGCTTAAATCTATGGCTAACACAGTGCATAACTCTACTACCTCAATAACTTTACTTACACTTTAAAGAAGTCAGCCTCCAGTTACAACTTTTGGGAACACATCATTAGTGCCTAAGAGCTGGACCATCCTAAACTGGCATAGTAAGCTCTCTTTATACATAAGGTACACTGTTACAAGATGAAATGTATTTCTGGCTATAGTTCTCCTTTAAGGAGGAAAATAAGAAAATACTATTTAAGAAAATATACCACAATAATAATTCAACAATGCAAACTCAACCGCAACTATTATGGAGGACACTATTACTACTAGCACAGCAGCCGAATCCACGGCGAATAAAGCCGACAAGAGTCTAAGGTGCCGATGGATCACAGCTTAACTAGTTGAGTGTGGAGAAGCAAAGACAGGAGGCGACTCACTGGTACATGGATGGGAGGAAGGTCAGTACTTCGAAAGCTGCCTTACATGTGCATACAGTTTTTTTTGCAGTAAAAAAAATTAAACAAAAATTAACATTCACTCCATAATACATATAAGCATTCCACCTCCCCCCTACTTTTTTTGGGGGAAAAAAGTGCATCTTATGGAATGAAAAATACGGTATTTAGAAATATCAAGCTTCTGAATTTACAGCAAGTTTCTTACATAAGCTACTTCTATAACCAATGTAATAACATTGTAATATTAATGTGTTTGTATCTTTCCACTGGATCTGAGCATATTCTTTGGTATCTGATGGCTTGGATGTAAATCACAGCTTCCTTAGTATGTTGGGGACATTCAACTGGACTAATAGAGCTTAAAGTGTAAGTAAACCCTATTTATAAAGTTTGCCCCATTAAAGTATTTGTAAAGTGTAAAAACGATTAGTAAAATCCTCTTGTCACCGTGCAGCACCCTCTGTAAAATAATCCTTCTTCCTATAGTGGAGAGGGCCACTCCCCCACCCCTCACATTCTCTCATCTTAAAAACTTGCATATAAAGCTACCCGTTTCTGTACAGCCTCGAAAGCATGCAGATGGTGAGTCATTTTTCAGTATTTTTGTCATGCGTGCTGGTGTGCAATACCATCTGTATACAATCTTATTTATGTGCTGATAACCATATTTTCCCCCACATTTCTTCATTTATAGTTAAATTTAACTCGTTCTGCCATTTTGTCATATATGATTGAAAAAAATTGCGTTGTGTCTTGCATACTTAAGGTATAAGTGTGTAAGGTATTAAGTGTGTTATGTTGGTAGTTTTCATACACATTTTTTCATAGTAAGTAGGTGCCTGATCATGTTCATTCTGTTTGTGTGACATTAGGTAGTGTCGTATTTTAAGTACTGAAAGAATTGTGTTTTCTAATTGACATTTTGTTTTCAGGACTGTGAATGTTTGTATCTTGTTGGATGAATAAAATTGCTTTTGATACCAGATATCCCTTTGTATCCAATATGCTTTTTGTGTCGCATCCTGTTTTTGAAGATGGTATGATATTGTGAGTGTGGTGTGTGCAGCTTTATTCTTTTTGCCCATATGTCCCAAATCTTAAGTGTATGATTTGTTGTAGAGAAAAGATGTGTGTGGGTATCTATTCTATCTTGAGTTGGGATCCAGAAAGTTGTGCTATCTTGAGTGGACTACATGAAGAATTTTTTATCTCGATCCAGGGCATGGTTGGCTTATTATGTATCCTGATTACCGTTTGCATTACTGCTGCTAGATAATATCTATATATATTAGGTAATCCTAGTCCTACTAGGCATTTGGTTTTGTCATGATGTTTTCTCTTATACGTGGTTGTTTTTTTAACCATACAAATTTTGAAATTTCCTTTTGTAAGTTCTGGGCTTATTTTTCAGTAAAGGTATCGGTAGTACTCTGAAAAAATAATGAATTCTAGGGAGTAATGTCATTTTAAATGTGGTCTGTTGATACAATTTGTATCCCTTTTATGTTATTGTCCATCCCGATTGCTTCAGCTAGGGATTCTAATGATGATGCAAAAAGCATTGGAGATAATGGGCAGCTTTGTCTAGATCCGCCCTTAATATTGATGTCTGAGGATAGGGTACCAAATATCATGACATTAGCTATTGGTGAGTTGTATAGCCGATTGATAGCTTGAATTAAAGTATTTGGAAATTGTAGTTTATTTAAAATTGTTTGCATAAATTTCCAATTCAGTCTATCAAAGGCTTTCTGTGCGTCTAAAGACTAAAGTACAAATGGGGTCTGGGTTTTTTGGCATGATGGGAAATATTTATAATTTTTTGGATGTTATCTCTTGCTTCTCAATTTGGGATGAATCCAGCTTGATCTGGGTGGACCAAGGGGATAATTCAGCAATGTGCTTAGTGAGCTCCAGATCCTTCGCATCACTTTGCACATGCTGCTATGCGCTCTCTGATGTCCTGCATGCAGACATCAGCGAACACTTTAAAGGGATTCCAGTCTCGGAGAGACCACTCGAGTTGCCTTGCCGAGACTGGAATTCCTTTTGAAGCGTTCGCTGATGGCCGCGTGCAGAACATCAGCGAGCGCTTAATAGCATGTGCGAAGTGATGCGAAGGATTCGGAGCTCACTTCGCACATTGCTGAATTACCCCTCAAGTGTGGAAGCATTGGAGAGAGTCTATTAGCAAGCATTTTAGAAAATAATTTTATGTTATTATTTATTAGCGAAATTGGGTGGTAACTGTCGCAGTTTAGTGGGTCCTTACCTTCCTTTGGAATTACAGTGATAAGAGCTCTTTGCATGTCTCTAGTTGGGGAGTTCCTTCTAAAAGAGATTGGAATAGAGAAGCTAGTTGAGGAATTAATTGATCTTTGTATTTTATATAATATATCATTGTGAAGCCATCTGACCCAGGTGCTTTTTTTGATTTGGCGTTTTTAATTACTGTTTCTATTTCTGTAATTTGTATTGGATCTCCTAATTGTGAGAGTTGGTCTTCTTTTACTTGTGGTGCATTGCTTCATTTGCTTGTGGTGCTTTGTCGTCTGCATATAATAAAGAGTAGAAGGTTTGGAATTGTTTGTTTACTTTTTGTGTATTGTAAGTTACTATGCCTTGAGGATCCCTAATGGAGTTGACATTGGTATAAGATTTGAAGGCATTTAGTTTGCGTACTAACATAGTGTGAGGTTTGTTAGCATATTCGTAATATTTCTGATTTGTTTTGGTTAATGAATATGCTGCTTTATCAGCCATTATTTATAAGAGTTCCATTTGTTTTTCCTGTAATTTGGTTGTTAATAAAGCTGTGGGGTTAGATTTACATTTTTGTGATAGGTTATGTAATTCATTTATTTGTTGTATTTTAGCTTTTCTTTGTTTATGGAGCTGGGATGCTTTTTGGATTAGCAACCCTCTTATGACTGCTTTATGTGCTTCCTAGCATATAGGTAAGGATATATCTGTGGGTTTGTTCAGTTCAAAGTATTCTTTGATATTGGCTTCTATTTTGTTGTTAGTTTCTATGTCTGCCAACAGAGTTTCATTTAGTTTCCAAAGACCTCTTCCTCTATATGAGTCCCAATTGTTCCAAGATAGCTCAATGATCACATGATCCGACCATGTAATATCATGGATGTTAACATGTTGTATGGAATCAGCATGTATGGATTGTATGAAAAAATATTCTATCCTGGTAAATGTGTCATGTACCGCTGAATAAAATGTATAATGTCTCTCTTTGGGATGCAGTTCTTATCATATATCTAGTAGATGTTGATGATTTAGTTGTTTGCATAATGCTTTTGCTTCTTTTGTTAATTCTTGTAAATAGGAAGTAGAAGGTCGGTTTCTGGTACTGTGTATATTGTTCTTTAGGGTTATGTTAATGTCTACCCCAATTATTATACATCCTTTAGATACCTCTTGGAGTTTTGAAATAAATTGATTTAGAAATGTATTTTTAGAAGCATTTGGAGGATATACTGAAGCTAAGGTGGTCGGTCAGTTGTCCTTCTAGAGTGTCTGTCAGTATAATGTATTGCTCTTGTTTGTCAGTGTGCTTTTAGGTAAGTTCAAATTTGTTTTGTAGATAAAGATTGATGTTCCTTTTGATTTTGTGTCTGATAGAGAATGGAAAACGCTTTTATAATTTTTATAATGACCACTTTTCGCATCCAATAAAATATTAACATTAGTATCCTTTCTATAAAATCTAGTTTCAATTTTACCATTATTATGGAATAAAGTTAGATCGAGATAATTAATCTTTTCTGGATTCAATTCATACGTAAATTTTAAATTAAACTCGTTATGATTTAAATATATAATAAAATTATTTACAGACTCAATATCACCCTCCCAAATAAACAGTAAGTCATCTATGTATCTTACATAAAACACAATTTATCCAAAGAAAGGACAGTTATTCCATATATTAATATTGTATATATTATATATAAAATATTAATTATATATTAATATATATTTCTATATATTGACAGTTCAAGATCAAAAGCAGCTCCTGTGGCTTGCGAGGATACTTTAAAACTCAAAAGGTCTTTTACTGAGAGGGATAAATTGGTTAATAAAGTTACTTTAGTGTTGGACTATAGTTCCAATGCTACAGGAATTACTAATGTGGGGGAGGTCAAATCTGGGGCTAGGGGGTCAAATTTGGGGCTAGGGGGTCAAATCTGGGGCTGTGGGGGCACATCTGGGGCTGTTGGGGCACATCTGGGGCTGTTGGGGCA
>WMED01022285.1:0-11707 GCA_019650415.1 Pipa parva | reverse complement strand
TTTTTATTTACGATTTACACAACGTGCCAACTTTTCTGATTTTGGGGTTTGTAGATTTATGTCCATTTTACTGTTGTTGCTTCTCTGAATAAGAGGGTTTTCTTAGTTGGGGAATTTAGACCTTGTATGTTTAATGAAAAAAGTTTAACCATCTAGCAGTTTGTGTATGTCTGCTTGTACACTATTAGTAATTTTCTGCTCAGTAGCCTCATTCCCCCTCTCCATGAACATTGTAAATGCAAAAAACTTTGTATTTTTAAACAATATATAACATTTGAACATGAATAACATTTTGTAAGTAAAATAGTATAACTTTATTACAAACGTACATTGATATTTCTATCGTTTAAGACTCTTTGCCTAAGTTCTGTTGGCATCTTTAGTGTTTGTTTTTCTTTTGCAGCCTATGGGGCTGTTGTAAGTGACCCTTGGGGTGGATTGTTCTACCTTATCTGTTTGTTATTCATGAGTAAGGTAGCTCCTCTATAGGGTGAGGTATGTGTTGACCTTAAAATTCTTCACACCATCGGCTAGTTAGGTGTATTCTGTCCTTATATTTCTTGGGTACTCATTTTCCCCCCCCCATCTGCTTGCTCCCCCATTTTAGGTTTTTGGGGTTGTATAGGTGATTGGGCAGGGTGAAGGGGTGAGGGAGGGTTTGTAAGAAAAAATTTTTTTAAAAGGGGAAGGATGAGGGGACAGGATGTGCAAGCATGAGGGGATCAGGCGGGGTTTAGGTTTGTGTATTTCTATCCCATCTAAAATATATTTTCTGATCTAATTTACTCCTCCACCCCCCCATCCCCCCAACCAGCACTTATATATACGTTTCAGAAAAGGGAGGAGAGACCAAAAAGGAGAGATGGGGGGAAGAAGAAGAGGGGGTAGGGAGAGGATGGTAATCTCAAAACTCAGCAATATATGAAGTTTGCAAGATATTAATTTGCTTATATTTTTTGTCTCT
Source organism: Pipa parva (assembly GCA_019650415.1). Taxonomy (NCBI): domain Eukaryota; kingdom Metazoa; phylum Chordata; class Amphibia; order Anura; family Pipidae; genus Pipa; species Pipa parva. Next base: position 10,743 of record WMED01022285.1, on the reverse strand, counting down.
GTAAATCATTAAAGTCCTCAGTCTTGCGGTGATTGTGGTTTGTTGTTAGAGTGAGTTTTCTTACTTTGTTCCAATCATTTGGAATTTGTCTTTTCTTGTTTTGGGGGCTGCTGTCTTGGCTTTAGCGGGGAAATGGTTCCATGAAGTTAGGAGTTTCACTCCCTCTTCAGGTGATAGGATTGTGTTGGTGCTGCCTTTTCTGGTTATTATGATTTTGGTTGGGAAACGCCATCTATAAGTAATGTTGTGATGTCACAGCATGCTTCTTATTGAAGTGAATTGCTTCCTTCTTGCTATTGTTGCAGGTAATAAGTCTGTGAATAGTATTAGGTGTTTGCATTTTTCTGGATTAGCTGTGTTTTTCTTGATTGCCTGCATCATCACTTCTTTGATGTGGAAAAAGTGTAGTCGTGCTATTGTATCTCTGGGTGCTGTTTGTGGTGCCGTCTTTGCTTTGGGTAGTCTGTGTATCTGGTCAATTAGTAGGAAATGTTCTGGTTGTTGCGGGAGTATGGCAGTTAGGTACCCTTGGAAATAGGTCCGTAGTTGGTCTGTGGTTACTCTCTCATCTATCCCTCTGATCCGTATGTTATTTTGTCTGCTCCTGTCTTCCAAGTCTGCTATTTTATCTTGCAATTTTTGAATTTCTCCTGTGTGGGTATTTTTGTCCACTAGGGAGTTATGAGCTGTTACAAGTTCCTCCATTTTAGTTTCTAGGTGGAGGGTTCTGTTAGTGATTTCTGATATGTCTGCTCTTATGTCTTTAACTATGGAGTGCAAGTCAGTCTAAATATCAGCTCTTAGGTCAGCAAGCAGTGCTTTTAGTTTATGTTCATTTAAGGGTACTTGCATTTGTGTTGTGTCCTGTGTCTGTTCTGAGCTGCCCTCTGAGTCCCAGGTTTCATCTGCTGCTTGGTGCGCGCCGGGGCCATCTTGGATTTGCGCTTCATTGCTTTTTTGATTGGTGGGGAGCCATGCTTGCTGTTTCCCACCATCCTGAGGCTGCTACAAGCTACCCGGTGCTGGCTCTGGGTCGGAGATCGTTCTGGGTGAGTGCTTTTGCCTTTTTGGTGCCGAGGTGTACAGGAGCTAGCAGATTATGCGTCTGCCTGCATCACTGATCAAGCTCCACCCCCTTACTTATCTACCTTAAAAAAACCTTTATTGCGCATACTTAATAATACTTGCTGTGTACATTACCCAATATAAATCACTGGTTATGATGATACCCAAAAATGTAACAGTCTACACTGGTCTATAGTCGTTAAATTCTTTAACATTTTCCTTTTTAGGAGTGTGTTTTATTATAGACAATTTCAAATAAGTTGACACTTCACATCGCTGTAAAGACAAATTGAAAATTTTGGTGTAGATAAATGCCAATTGGTGGCTACAGTACTTTAAAATTGATGGAGAAACCAAACCAGGGACCTCTCTTTTCTTTACAGCTAATTCCCTAAATTGATGTTTAACATCTTTATCCAAAATGACTAGATAATCAGAAGCTTTAATGCTGAATAACTGATTAAATGAGAAATGGGCCTAATTATCAATATTTGATTGAAAAATGACAGATGTTTTTTCAAATAGGCAGTAAAATTTGTTTAAATCATTAAAAGATTTTAGATCCAATACAGCAGTAGGTGGGTTTGATTTGTGTTTGATAAACCTCTTCAAATTCCTCCACACTGATTTGGTATCTTTTACTGCTAAATGGGAGGAGTCTGCCTTGCACTTAAACCTTCTCTGAATCTAACATCACTGTCATTTGATAAATGGCTCTGCCTGAAAAATGTAATGCAGTGAAAATAAAACATGTTTTGTAGTTCACTACCTCTGACTTGCTGTTTTTCCCTGATCTTCAATGCTATTGGATTATCATTGGTGTACAGACGGACACACTTCAGTGAAACAGCACATATCTTCCCTGAGAGGAAGGAACCTTTACCAACCCGAGGTTACATTATTTGATGTCTAATTGCTATAAATAACGGTTATGTCTAGTGACCATGAAAAGTTAGATCCTACTTGTCAAATCTGATGGACATGCTTATAATCTGCTGATTCTGCTCATCTTTTTCAGTCTCCATTTCAGATACCAGACCCTTAAATTCCAACTTTGCTTTTCTGGCCTCTTGTGCAGCTTGGCAGCTTTCATAAAGGGTACTCATTTCAAATACGTCACTGTGAAAAAAAAAAAAAAAGGTGATTCTTTGTATGTAGTAATAGATTTAAGTCTATATAATAAACATATTTCTAAAACAAAAGAAACAAAAATTTCTTTTGTTTGTTAGTCTTGTGAGTATAATTACTTTTTCCACTTTATTTGTTAAATAAAATTTACTACACCATATTTCAGGGGTCGGAAACCTTTGTGACGTCAGCAGCTCCGGATTCAAAAGGGCTGAGAGAGCTGCACGTATATAGGCCCTTATTCACAAATGTGCGAAGTGAGCTGCGTAGTGTTCGACTCACTTTGCACATTGTGTTATGCGCATGCTGATGTCCTGCACGCGGACATCAGCATGCGCATTAAAGGGATTCTCCTCCCGGCGAGGAGACTCGAGTGCTCTCGCTGGGAGGGGAATCTCTTTAATGCGTGTGCTGATGTCCGCGCACAGGACATCAGCAGGCACATAACTCAATGTGCGAAGTGAGTCGAACACTACGTGGCTCACTTCGCACATTGGTGAATAAGGGCCATAGCATCCTCAACCCTTTTGAATCTGGAGCCGCTGATGTCACATAGGCGACGTCAGCGGCTCCTGATTGGCTAGCAATCCAGACTTGTGGTGATGTCAGTGGCTCCTGATTAGCTAGCAACCCGGAAGCTGGTGACGTCAGCGGCTCCGGATTAGCTAGCAACCCGGAAATGCTGAGAGCTTTCTCTCTACAGCGCTTGCCAGCAGACTGTAATGAGCCGTGCTCGCACCGCTCATTACAGTAAAAGAGCCAGATATGGCCATCAAAAGAGCCATACAGTAGGTTGCAGACCCCTGCTATATATGAGATTTCATTTTTTATAGTTAATTTCTAAGATGTGGTGTTAACACAAAACGTCATGAGAAAGTGATTTGTGAATGCATTTGGAGGCACTTCATACTTACCAGGTGGACATATATAGCACTACAGTAAAGTTCCTAAGGAAAAAATGGGAAGCAACATACCCTGCATAGAAGTGTTTGATTAGATTACATATTTTTTGTCACTGGATAAGTAAGAGCATACAAATCAGTGAGATTACATTTGTATCATAAATAAATAAAATAAATATTACATACAAAAATAAAGTGCATTAAGTGGTAGTGTAAACAGAATAAATAGGTAAACAGTTATCTGGTTATGCATGTGGAGGGGTATGGAGGGGCTGAGGTCAGTGTACTGAGGGTGCTGTTGCAAAAAAAAAAAAAAAAGGGGGGGGGGGGGGGGGGGGGGGGGGGTGGATAGAGGTGCATAATAGCTAATGGCATCCAGACAAGGAGAGGTTTAATTTAACAGGGGAGTCTGGAAAAAACTCTTCCTGAGTCTGTTTGTATGGGTGTTCATACATCTGTATTGCCTTCTGGATGGAAGTAGAGCAAAAAGTCCATGGTTAGGACTTTTTGGGTTTGCCTGCTACTTCTAAAATATTTTCAGAACAAAATTAAATGAACTATTTATCAAGTCTTTTTTTAAAGGTTTGAAAATGAAAATGTGTGCTTCATATTTAAAGCTTGCATTTGCACAATTCATTCTAATTTTCAGATTTGCATGAAGCACTAATCTAATAACACCTAATTTTTTTTTTTTTGCCAAGTCCTAAGACCTTGATTTTCTGGCGCCTTTATAAGTAATGTACAACCAACCACTATGGATTTTGGGGGTTATTTATTAAAGGGTGAATTTGCTTAGTGTAAGGAAGGGCTCGGCTGGAACAGATTTAGGATTTGAAGATACTGTAACAAGGGCTTGGAAACATACTAAAACAGAGGCAAGATGGATCCAGGAACAGAATGGAACATGACTAGAAACACAAACATGAAAACTCAAACAGGAGTTACCACAGGAAGTGGGTTTCCATAGGGGAAAAGAAGTGACCCCAAAGCCCGTTGCACCACCAGGCGTACTAGATGTAGAACACAGGTACCAGATGAAGGAACACATGGAACAAGGTGGAACACCACTAGGAAGTGTTAGGTGTACAGACAGGTGCAGGTACAGGATGCCACGGGGACTGGGCAGCCATAGGGGAAGAGAAGCAAACCCAGGTCTGTATGCCAGGAACAGCATACTCAGGATACCACAGGAACTGGGCAGCAGTAGGGGGACAGAAGTGAATCCAGACCCGCATACCAGAAAAGGGTACAGGAAAAGATTCAGGTACAGGTGCAGGTACAGATTCGGGTAAGGGTGCAGGTGCACAAGGGGTGATAGCAGATCCTTAATACCACAGAGGGAGTTTGCACTGGTTAACACCGAGGCGCAAAGTCTATGGAAGGCCAGGTCTTCAACCTAAAACCCCCGCAAGGGGGTAAGGTCTTTGAGGCAAACACCTCCCAAATTGCAACCCTCAGAGTAATCCCCCACTGGTGCCAGCTGGATAGACTCACATGGAAACTCAGACAGATACTCCGAATAGCAGAACTATAAAGTAGAGAGCATAGTAGTGCAGCATAACAGAACAGTCACTTTCAGCAATATTGGGCACATGTTGAACTATAGCACACAGCACCCATTAGAATCAGCTCAGAAACAGGGTAGACACTGCATCGAGGCATCTCAGGAACAAGTACAGAGTCAAACGCTGCAAACAGGATGGGGCTGAACTTGTCAGAATCTGAAGGTGCAAGCTATGAAGAGACATACTGACGAGCTGACACTCACAGGCATGTTGCTGTGGATGCAAACCCCCTTGAAATTCGCAGATTTGCTGAAAAATTAAATTCTTTCATAGATAAACTTGAAACCCCCAAAAATAACCTAATAAGAAATAGAAATGCCTCTTTGAACACAACAATATCCAATATCCACAGGTGTGCGCAAAAGTATGTTAACCAAGCATCCCAAAATATCTGCTGCAACCTCAAGAAACAAACTAAAGGGGTTATTCCCTAACTGTCGAATTCTCAAACAGCGGATTCCCATAGCAAATCCACAACCTCGACAATTCCCCCATTGTAAAGATGCAACCATGACAAATTTTAAAGTTGCGACTGGAACAATTTTTCATAGTAAAGTCACAACTGTGACAGTATTCTCATTATAAAACTGCGACTGTCTTTAGCTGGTGAATTCATACCTTTAAGCTACAATTTGGACTTTAGTGAATAACCCCCTAAATCTGAATGAGCAATGCCTCCTGAGTACAACAATACCTAATATGCACAGGTGCATAACGATCTATCTAACCCCCGCCAGGGGGTATGGCCTTTGCGGCAAGGAGACTGCCAGGTCACAACCCTCAGACTCATCCAGGGATAGCTGGAATACAGAAAGGGGTACTGTCTCTTTAATAATAACTGGCACAGTGATGCTGGAACAAGAGAATACTTGGAGCAGGAACTGGACACTGGTACTTGATATAGACAAATACTTGGGGTCTAAAGCAAACTGACATTCAGGCAATGTATGCCTGAGAAACGACGGCTTTTAAATCCCCCGCCGGCCACAGGGGGAGGAACTGGCATTGTTGCTAGGCAACAACGCCTGTCTATCAAAGTGCATTGCCGGCCCGCTCGCGCACAGAGCAAATAGGGAAGAGATGCCGCTGGAACGCTCTGCAGGTATGTAACAGAGTGTACAACTTAGATGCTTTAATTTGTTTTTTACATAATTTATTTTTAACTCTATACCTTTGTAGTGCTTCCATACTGCCCTAAGCCTTGTTTCTGTTATTCCCACTATATCATAATTTTCTTTAAACATCAATAATTCTAGTTCAGCCATTTTATTTTTTAAACTTCTAGCATACAATTAAGCAGATTTTGGTTATTTTTAATTTTAACCCTGACCTCATCAACTAATCTAACTCCTCCCTCCATTCTACCCCCAGTTCCTTTAATTTTTCCCCATTCCCTATCTAACTCTATCTTGCCCTCTATGGGCGAAATTTATTAAAGTCGTAAATTTTCGATTGATCGAATTTCGATTGAATTTTGAAATTTCAATTGAATTTCAAAATTGTTTGAAATTTGTAATGTTGAAATGTCAATTGATTTTACAAATTTGGAAAAATTTTGAAATTTCAATCGATCGATCACTTCGCCTTTAATAAATTTCGCCCTTTGTGTGTTATTTCCCTCCCCCTCCATTCCTAGACTAAACACTCCTCCACCCTTCTAGCCATCCTTTCTTCCAAGAAAGTTGCACCCTCCCCATTTAGGTGCAGGGAATTATTCTGATTGCAATATTTGAAGTTGGGAAGAAATTTTTCCCTAATATGAGGATAATTGGCTCTTACCTCATGGGTATTTTTCCTTCCTCTGAATCAACATTGCAGGAAAATAGGCTGAACTGGATGGACTTGTGTATTTTTTTCAGCCTTATAAACTAGGTTATTTAACATTGTATAATTGAGCTTGTTGACAATTTAAATGTATGTCAAACATTGTACTATTGAAGATTGTCCCACATGTTACAGCTGGACCCTATGGTAGGCCTGTTAGCAATACCAGTTATATTTACTCTGGTGGACTTAACACATTGAAAGGAAGCCCTTTCAGGGGACAGTCCTTCATTTGAATATTGGACTCTTATTAGTGGACACACAAGGGGAGGGGCCACATGTATCTTTAAGATTAGATTAGATTTATTTATCTTTAAATATTTCTGTAACACTTGTAAACTGGGATCTTTTGCTATATGACAAAACACTATAGGCACGCTTGGCTAGTGATAAAAGTGAACTTAAAGTCCAGATTATTATCCAGAATGAAAAGGAACAAAAAAACAGATTTTAATACTCACTGAAAAATCTTTTTCTCCTAAGGCCCGGAATGTCAGTGCAGAAACTATTGGGTATTGTTTCTCTGTTGCCAGGAAGGCTGGACAAAGGAGAAAGGACCTCCCTCCATCTATGACTCACACATCCTGCTGCTCCGCCTCAGTTTCTGTAATAAAGTTTATTGGACACGACATAGGAAAACGGAGCCAAGATAAATAAGGGAGTCAGAAAGATAGATTAACTATAGTAACTCTGAGAGATTAATATCACTCTGAGAAATTAGCAGTGAGCCTTATTGCTTTAAAACACATTCTCTCTTTTTTTTTTTTTAATTTTTGTGGGAGGGAACTAACTGCACTGACATTCCGGTCCTTAGGAGAAAAGGTTTTTTCGGTGAGTATTAAAATCTGTTTTTCTCATACGGCCCTTCATGTCAGTGCAGAAACTATTGGGGACTTCCCAAAGCTGTCCCCTAAGGGTGGGATACACCCAAAAATTTTTAAACAATAACACTTAAGTATGAATAGAAAACAGCACATATTATACAGTATGTGTGTGCAACTGAAGCTTGTAATACTTTCCTGCCATAAACTGCTGTAGCAGATACATGCAATTTATAGAATTTTATAAAGGTGTTCCATGAAGACCATGCAGCTGCATTGCAAATTTGCTTTGGAGAGGCTAAATTATAAAGAGCCCAAGATGAGCTGACAGCTCTAGTAGAATGAGCAGAAATGGCAGTAGGAGGAGTTAGATCAGAGGCTGTGTATGCCTGTCTTATCATCTGCACTAGCCATCTAGCTATAGTCTGAATAGATGGGATTGTCGCCTTTTTTACTGCCTGCAAACAATATTAGTAAGGAATCAGACTTTCTATATTCCTGAGATCTATTAAGATATATCTTAATAGCTCTAACCAGATCTAAAGTATGTAAACTTGAGGGGAGACTCCAGCACACCTCTGTTCCTGTATATTGGACCTTTAAAGGTTTTTAACATGTTCTCAGCAGTTTTACATTTGATGTTGCCTGATTATAGTCTGTCAATGCGAGTAACACACTGCTTCAATGTGAGTATCCTGTGTTATCTGTGAACTTATTTTAATCAATAAAAAGCAAGTTGCGCTTTGAAAGTTCTTTTTATTTGACATGCACATTTTATGCTTTGAGGACAGAGATTTTAGTCTGCTAAGATGGACTTCATTTATACTACATGCTAACTTCTTCTCATATATCTGGTGAGCCTCTATTAGTACACTCACGTGTGGTTCACTTATACTGGTGTTATTAGTGTTTTCTGTACACCTTCTCCATGGTTCATGGGTTCATCTTTACCCTTTAAATATTTAAATGATTTGGCACTATTAGGTGCTTTTTTGCACTTTCTTATTTCACAGAGAAGTTTGGTTTTCCATTTAAACTTCTCTCCTTACTATTCTTTGGGTTAGGACAAAACGATGGTAAATGTATCTCTTGATTTATATGGTATAAAGATGCCACTTTAGGCAAATAATTTTGGTTTAGTTCTAAGAACCACCTTATCTTTATGGATTATAGTCCAAGGCAGGACAAGGCTCTTAACTCTGAAACTCTTCTTCCTGAAGTAATTTCCACAAGAAAAACTACTTTTAACGTTAACCACTTAACACTAACTGTGGTCAGTGGTTCAAAGGGATGTTTCTGTAATGCTCTTAAATCTACATTAAGATCCCATGTTGGTAAGGGTGTCCTTACTAGAGGTCTTAATCTAATTGCAGCCTGGTAGAAAACCTTAATGTGTGGGTGATCAGCCCATTGTGTATGGTGTAAGGCAGATAGCGCTGACACCTGACTCTTTAAAGTAGCTGGAGCGTAACCCTTTGCGAACCCTTCTGTAAGAAATTCCAATATATGGGAGACCCCACAATCTGTCCGTTGTAATTGCTTATTATGACACCATTGAATAAATGCAGTCCATGCTTTCCTATAGCACTTCGTGGTAGATAATTTCTTTGCTTGTGTTAACAGTTTTATAGTATCGTCTGTATAACCGTGTCTTGCCCACAATTGGGATTCAAATTCCATGCTGTCAGGTGTAAATTGTGTACATAATCGCATGCGATTGGACACTGAATCAGCAAGTCTGGTCTGAGTGGCAATCTCATTGGTCTGTCTACTGACATTGTGATTAGGTCTGAGTACCAGCTGCGTCTTGGCCAGTCTGGTGCTATGAAGATAGTGTGCACCATGTGCTGCCTTATTTTGCAAATAGCCTTCAGTAAGATGGGTATTGGTGGAAATGCATATACTAGTTTGAAGTTCCATGAAGTTAGTAATGCATCTACTCTGGTTGCATTGGGATCTCTGGTTCTTGCACAATATCGTGGCAACTTGTTGTGTGCTGAAGCAAACATGTCTATCTGAGGTAATCCCCATTTCTGAACTATGCTGTCAAACACCTCTGGATGTAAGGACCATTCTGTTGGGTCTAAGTGTTTTCTGCTTAGAAAATCCGCTGCAATATTGAGATGACCAGGGATGTACAGTGGGGAAAAAAGTATTTAGTCAGTCACCATACTTATTTTCCACCATAATTTGCAAATAAATTCTTACAAAATCAGACAATGTGATTTTCTGGATTTGTTTTCTCAGTTTGTCTCCCATAGTTGAGGTCTACATATGGTGTCAATTACAGGCCTCTCTCATCTTTTTAAGTGGTGGAACTTGCACTATTGGTGACTGACTAAATACTTTTTTCCCCGACTGTATACTGCTGCTATAGCTGGAGGATGCATCTCTGCTCATGCTATAATCCTCTTTACTTCGTTGTATGCAGCTCTGCTTCTGGTACTCCCTTGTTTGTTTATATATGCTACGGCCGTAGAATTGTCTGACTGAATCTTTATTGGCACCCCTTCTAACAAGTGAACCTAGTGGAGTAGTGCTAGTCTTACTGCCTTTAGTTCTAACACATTTATTGAATTGTGACTGTGAAATTGCCTCCAAGTACCCTGGCATGTGTGATGCTTGTATGTTGCCCCCAACCTTTTAGACTTGCATCTGTGGTAATTATGTGCCATGGTGGAAAATGCCATGCTCTCCCCATGTTAGATTTCTTTGATCTATCCACCATTTTAGAGAGTGTATTGTTTCTCTGGATAAAACAATTTTCTGTTGTAAATCCTTGCAATCTCTGTTCAACTGTGTTAGGAAGTTTAACTGAAATGTAATCATATGAAACTTTGCATAAGGGACCGCTTCTATTACGGAAACTATGTGTCCTAACATTTTGAAGCACTCTTGCTGTGACTACATTTTTCTGTCTCATGCATTGAGCTAATTCTGCTAGCTGCTGTGCTTTTTGTGCAGTTAATGTTACTAAGGCTGTCTCTGTGTTGAATAAAAGCCCTAAGAATATGAGACTTTTTGCTGAAAGCAATAAGCTTTTCTGATGGTTTATAATCCATCCGAAATCTTGCAAAGTTGTAATTGTGTGCTGTGTATATTGCACTGATTTCCTTTTTGTTGGAGCTATTAGTAATATGTCGTCTAAGTAAGGGAGGACTGTTATGCCTTGCTTTCTTAGCAATGCCATTACTGGAGCTAACACTTTTGTAAACAGCCTTGGTGCTGTGGCCAGTACAAAAGGAAGAGCTGTGAATTGAAAATGTTGGTCTACTATTGCGAACCTTAGATATTTTTGATGATCTGGATGTATGGGGATATGTACAGTCATGGCCAAAAGTTCTGAGAATGACACAAATATCATATTTTCACATGATATGCTGCCCTCTTGTTTTTATGTGTGTTTGTCAGATGTTTTTATCACATACAGAAATACAA
>WMED01022283.1:0-10966 GCA_019650415.1 Pipa parva | reverse complement strand
ACTCTACTTGTCTCTGTTTATATCTATAGCTAACACAGTGCTATACTCTACTTGTCTCTGCTTACATCTATAGCTAACACAGTGCTATGCTCTACTTGTCTCTGCTTATATCTATGGCTAACATGGTGCTACAATCTACTTGTCTCTGCTTATATCTGTGGCTAACACGGTGCTACACTCTACTTGTCTCTGCTTATATCTGTGGCTAACACGGTGCTATACTCTACTTGTCTCTGCTTATATCTGTGGCTAACACGGAGCTACACTCTACTGCCTCAGGATTAGGTTTAGAAACACTAATGTAGGGTATGTTCTAATGATGTTACAGAAGGATTTACCTTACAAGATACTATTGTTTCTTATATCCATTAGTGGTTATAAAATGATTTTTTTAAGTACCCATTGCTAGGGTGAATAGAGCTGCCTGCTGGCAAAAAAAGACTGGAATGCATCACAATACTGAGTAGTGAGCAAGTTAAAATGTTCCTGGAAGTTCTGAAATGTAGTTTGCCTTAAATGTGCAGCTTCACAAGCCAGCTGTTTCCTATAAGATTTGCATAACCCTCTCTTTGTGCTTTGTAAGAGAGCCTTACTATAACGCTCGCCATTCATAAGGCAACATCTCAGTGCTGTTAGCTCTAGTGCTATATAAAGTATTGAGAAATACAGTGAGGAAACATATTCCTCACATTGGCTAACCAGTAGGGTGTGCCCTCTCTCCTTTCCAAGATTTTTGTTAAAATATATGGGATAGAAACAAGGTTTCAAGAAAAGATATTCCCTAAACACTTACATGTCTGAAAAAAACACCTAGAGAAGCATGGAATCACTGTTTTACATTCAAACAATAAGCAGGTACCACATATTAAATAACATATGGAAATATACATTATCTGGAAATTAGTGATGCCCTTATATTAGGGTTCTACTAGTCATAAAGTAACTAGTCATAGATTTAAAGCCTGTAAAGTGTTTCCCAAGTATCTTGTTTATGTGTTTGCTAAAACATGGGAAATACATTTAAAGTGCACCTGTCACCTCAAAACTATAATACTAAATTAGGTTCTAATAATGAAATAAATGTTTTTGTAAATATATATGTGTTTTAAAAAAATTTGTATCTTCCCTGTCAGCCTGACTTTTCTTTCCTGAGTTGGGATGGACGGAGCTAAATGATGACTGACATTACAGCTTCTCCAATCAGATCCCTGTTAGATCTCTGATTGAAGGGATCTGATTGGAGGAGCTATAATGTCAATCATCATTTAGCCCTGCCCACCCGACTTGGGAAAGAAAAGGCAGGCTGACAGGGAGAAACACTGTGTAAAGGTACATTTTTAAAAAAAACATATATATTTACAAAAATGTTTATTCATTAGTAGAACCTAAATTAGTATTATTTTTGCATTGACAGGTGCACTTTACCAAAGGCATCTGCACATTATGAAAAGGCATTCACTTTGCAGAAATAAGAAAATGTTTTGATGCAGTTAATATCTCTTGTTGCTTTAATAACATATTAAAGCATGACATATAAATGTATTTAAAGATTTCTGGTCTCATGCAGGATGCTGCTGCTGTTTTTTAAGCATTTTTATTTGCTATTCTCATTTTCTGATCACGAGCCTGTAATTTGCTACGACTACCCATCAGGCACTGGGAAATACATATAATTATGCCAGATAATAAGATGGCTTAGGAATACAAGAAGATAAATCTGTTCCTGACTTTCTTTATAATTTCCCTATCAACATGTGTGACCAAATAACTGCTGTTCTAGAAATCAGGTATCTAGAAAGAGGTCCTGTTCTTAGGATCCTTTATTTCTGGTTTATAAGAGATTTTATTGGTCTCATTTTGTAGATGGAAGAATGTCATGGTTTATTTGTCTTCTATCTATATGGTAGATTATGCAAAACATTATAATATGATATACACATCTTACCATAGACACAAGTCGTAGGCTTTCAGGAATGGCCAAGAAGTTAAAATACGTTAGCTTGTGTTTCATTTATTCATTCCTATAGGAAGGAATACTGGGGAGATATGTACCAAATTAAATAAATCAGGCATAAGTCGTGCAATATGACATTTAAAACAAACCCTTTGAGAAAATAATATGTGCTGACAAATTTTGTCTCCATCTGGGATATAAAACTGACAGTCCCCTAGGTGAAGTTACTGTAGTCCCAGCAATTATTGGCTGTCTGATAATGCTTGGAAATGTAGTTTTCTCAGATAATAAGCCTTAAAGTGCAATTCCCTCCACCCCCCTCTCAGGATGGACTCTTTTTTTCTGGACATTCACCCCTTGGCCCACCCCCACTCCTCCTCCACCCTTTTCCCTTCTTTTCCAGGAAAAAGACTTTTTGGACATTGCCCCAGGCCCATGACCCCTTTCCCCCACTCCTTGTTCCCTACCCATTGCCCTTGGCCCCCGCCCCTGCCCAACCCCCTACTTAAGTCACCCCTGGAACATAAATGTTTTGTAGAATGAATGTGTAGATCAATCATTGTACTTAATGTATGACACTTGTTGTATTTTATGTATAATGCTTTGCTTTACAGGTTAAAATGCTTTTATGTACAAATGTATTCTGTATGACCATTTAAGAGTTAGGTTGTTTTTGTATATATAATAAAAGTATATTTAATAAAGTATATTTTCAATAGAAAAATAAGCCTTACATTGCATGCTACAAAGTAAAAAAATAAATAAATAAACAAAAACAATCTATGCCAATCCAGCATTGTACATTTTTGGTAATGATAACAGATCTTTCATCCTCTAGGTGACATAAATGACACAGTAACTGCTTGCGTGTTAAAGGCACAACTTTTCTTTCTTTGAAAGACCTTGTTTGAATAGAGTTGCTTCTTAGGAAATTCCTATTGTTGCATAGGGGTATCACACTTTCCTCTACAACATTACAACAAAATTACACTTTCCTCTACAACAGATTAATAAAATATTCAGCTCCCCTTTTCCAGTGTTTTCAAAAGAATATTTAGTTGGTATATATTCATGAAGTGCTCCAGAAGTATGTATGTATGTATAATTTTATTTATAAAGCGCCACAAATGTTTGCAGCATTGTACAATTCACTTGTGAATCCAGAATTGCCGGTGTACTAGCACAGATACAGGCTACAGGGGCATAAAGTAGTCATTTAAAGATATCCTGCCACTTTCCCATAAGGGCTGTTTATACCTTTGCTTTTAAGTTTTATATAGAAATGCTATCTATGTAGCAGAAACAATGTAAATACTTCCACTCTTGGACTGGCATTGCTTCCCAAGCAGGGCCATGCAACAGACTCCGGGCCCCAACAACAGACCCAGCAGGCCAGCCTGATAGTACTGACCTCCTGCCATGCCAGCCTTGCAGGTGATATCATATGACATTGGCCGGTGAGGGGGCAGGGCTTCCCATTAAGCCCACTCATCCCCAGTGTAACCCTACCTACTGTTTTAGAAAGGCTTGCCCTATGTGTCTGTGCAATAGAGGCCTTATTGGCTCCAAATAAAAAATCACTTTAAGTAAAATAAAGCAGGAATGTGCAAGTTTCCAAAGAGATGTTACCATCACCTCTATAATTCATAGGGAGTTCAAACTGATGTTCTTCATGCTTCATGATTTATCCCAAATCAAACATTTTGAGAATATGTTGGGTTTTTTTTCCGTAAATATGTAATAATTTCTATCCTGCTATTTTACAGTATATAAAATCACACAAGCAGGGGAATGTATCAACTGGTAGATTAGCTGTTACCTTTCATTATTCTAGTACCACTATACCAGTGAATGCTAATTGCTGATTGGTTCCTATGGATGAATTGACATCAGTAGAAGAACTGTTTCACTGATACATCCCCCTGAATAGTCTGTAAATCCAGTAAATTATAGGATGAAGTCTTTGAAATTCCTGCATTGTTGGGTCCAGTTCCATTGCTGTCCTAAGGAAAACAGAAGCTAAGGGTTAGTCAGGTGGTTGATCACTCAGTGGACTAAAACCTGGCTTCCCACGAAAAAAAAAAACCCAAAAAAAAACCTACTTTAATTCCTTTCTTATCAGGGAAAATAATAATGTTATTCTTGTATTTTCACACCTGCAAACATTTTTTTTTTAATAAAAGGCTTCACTCCTTACAATGTACTTTATTATTTCTTGGAGTTTAAGGGTTTCCAAGTCATACATACAGATCATTCTTCTAAATCAACACAATGGCAAGCATCTCTCTCTTTACTACTGTTCAACCCTAGCAAGAAAAGCATTTACCCCTTCACAAGTGATTAACTGACTTGGTTTTAAGGTGTCAGATTAATGCTGTAGAGTGGGAGTTGCTGGCGCATCTCCAAGTTTTGATTAGATAACAACAACTAGAGGTTACACAGGCCCAGGCAGAGTGCTTTTTAACTTTATAACCACATGTTTATTTAAATATTCACAGGAAGGCTTTGTACTTGACATTTTATACACCAAGTGCACTACACAGCTATATTTTATGCACTCATCGCACCACTTTTTTTTTTTTTCACAACTCCAATTTTATGCATACCCCAAATACTTTAATGACGGAATCTTCTCCTTGTTTTTTCCAAGACGTAGGAGCAGATTCTTTCTCTGTAGCATTTTGTGATTTTTAGCTGGCATGGGTGATATCGCTTACAGACTTTCCTGCTTAAAAAGTATTCCCATCAAAACCATTAACACAAAAGCTTTCATTGCAGACAATCCCGTCATTGTGATAACAAAGCTAGAATCCTTTTCCACCAACTGCTATCTCAAGTGATGGCTGATACATAATTTGTCTTGCAGTTATTACTGGAGTTGTGTGAGTGGGTTCCTAAAAGGTCTGTCTGCAAATGTTTTTTCCTATTGAAAGGGATACAGATTTCCATTAAGGCCAAGTATAATGAGTTTTTGGCCACTGTAGTCCAACTTTTTTTTTTACAGACAGTTAAATTGCATTTCTCATCAACTGACTGTCCTCTAGACATTCCTGATTTATTAGTTCACTGTTTTGAGACTTGTAATCCCTCTTATCCAATGCCTGCTTTAACTGTACTCGAAAACGTAACAGGTCCTTAAGATTTGGAGGATCCATTCATGTTTGAAAGTTGGCTACACAGTTTACAAGTGGATTGCCAAGTTTATTAATTTGTGAATTGGTACACCAATGTTCTCTGTGTGGACCAATTAAATTGCACTGGAGCTGATCATTCAAATCAATGGAGATGGGTTTTAAAAACTTTTGGGGTAAACAGGGCAGGAGTAATAGGCAGTGTATAAAACATCATAGTTAACAGTTTAAAAGATTCATTCTATTTTTAATGGTTTTATTGATTGCAAGGTTTTCCATTTAGACTACTGCCAAGGCATAGTAACAGGTTTTGTGCTTCAATTAGACTGCTCAAGACCCAATCACTGGAAATTTGATTTGTTAAATAATATGGGACAAGCAGTGTTCCGGTAGCTATAGATTTTACCTAGGTTTTTATCAGATGCAGTTTGACTGCATCCAGTAGAAATTTGGCACATTGCTGAGCAAAATTATAAACAAAGTGACCAGCAACAAAAGCATATAAACTTAACTGCATTCTACAAGCCAATTGTTCTGCACTAAGCTAGTACAAATATTAATAGTCCCAGGTGCCCTTGAGTCCCAACATAGACTTAAGATAGGTGTAAGCCAAAAATTGGTGTACCAGTATTTCCTTTTTAATGCATTTTATATCACTTAAATTAAATATTAACAAATACAATAGTTGAACAAAGATACACAGGTCAACAGGAAGGGGAACATGGGTGAATCCAAGCAGTGTTCTTGTCAGGAAATATCTATAGTTCTTTGGTGAAAGCCTAATTCCAGGAAATGGTCAACCCTATCTGGGAGCTGGATGTCCACAAGCCTCTCTGAAAGCTACACTATCTCCTGTTGGGCCAGTTGTCTAAACTAACAATTGTGTGACTCATCCTCCTATAACAAATTTTCCCTGACCAGTTCACTAATAACTAGAGCCACAAATCTAAATAATACCATATTTTATACCACAAGGTGTAAATTTGACAACATTTCTTGGCTGAAATCTGTTCCCCAATGTTGACCTAACGTTAGCCATTATTTTCTATGGGACAGTTGTGAGATAGAAATCACATTGAAAAGCAATGAAACTAGGCTAGTTTAGGTTCAACTCTAGGCTAAGTTGCATGGTTATGGTAACAGACTTACACAATGGAAGCAGTGGTTTATAATTAACTCTGGGCACCAGTGATTCTTAATGAATGGTATGATAACTGATTAACAGCCTCAGTTACTGCATACCATTTCACTGTAATGGAATATGCACAATCCCTTCAACCCATACCAAAAGCAAATTCACTCACTACCAGGTATATAAATTATAGATTATCATAGAGTACATTTGTATTCCAAAATTAATTTACAACAATTCACATTGTTTTGCAGTGGAGTTTCTGCTACATATTGTCATGCAGTACTTTTTGAGCATAGTCAGTCGAAATAAAATGATGCAATTGTAGCAAATTCATCCTAAATAGACATATTTAAGAGAAGTGATGTCATTTTCACATTGATCTGCCACTATAACTATCTTTCTTTAGAGTTATGACAACATATTGGTACTATAATATCATACCACATTTTACAAACCTTTTGGGTGAATGCAAACATGAACCCTACTGTAAGATCCCTAATTCACCACTCTTCCTGAAGTCAAATTCACATATTCAAACAAGTATGCCTGGAGAAATTGTCTTTTCAAAACAGGATGTACTGTATACTGGAATCACAGTGTTCAATAAATATGGGGTCAGTGTAATGATGTGAACTGTGGCAAAATTACCATTTTGCAAACTATGTGAAGATAAGTATCTTTGCTGAATATGCATACTCTAATTGAACCAAATTTGCACATCAATGGGACAGATAGATATACCCCTCAGCATGCTTAAAACAACAGATAAAAAAGTTGTAGTCATGGCCTTTCAACAAAAGTATCTTGCTTCCTGTTGGGAAAAAAATGTAGCCAGCTTGGGCTTTAGGCTATGTGCACACATGATGTAAATGGGCCGTGTATTATGAAACGCGCATCTAGAAAATATGATGGCATATTTCAGTTTGGCGTATTTTCTAGATGCGCATTTCTATTGTACTTGTACCCAGGGAAAACTGGGTGAAAAAG
The DNA here is from genome assembly GCA_019650415.1 of Pipa parva. Taxonomy (NCBI): domain Eukaryota; kingdom Metazoa; phylum Chordata; class Amphibia; order Anura; family Pipidae; genus Pipa; species Pipa parva. The sequence continues at coordinate 3,759 of WMED01022283.1, read as the reverse complement.
GTAAAAAAAAAAGGCAAATAAGTTTTTTCAACTTTAGTAAATATGCCCCAAATTTATCTCTCAAGTATTTCTCCTGCTCCCAGTCTAAAATAGCAATACAGATTTAGGGGGTAATTCACAATAGTGCGAAGTGAGGTGCGGAGTCCTCGCCTCACTTCGCACTAACTGATATGCGCTCGCTGATGTCTGCGTGCAGGACATCAACAAGCGTATATCAGTCAGTGTGAAGTGAGGCGAGGACTCCACACCTCACTTCGCACTATCATGAATTACCCCCTTAATCAGGATTTCAGGCTCCAATTCCTCTTAGTATTCTGGTTTTAACACCAAGCAATCATCGTATGTATTTTATGTTTCATTTATATAAAAAGAAAATACAAATGTACAAAAATTACAAATGGGCCACAGTCAATGGAATATACTGGAAAGAACCCAGTAAACGAGCACGGAAAGTGTTTGTATACTAGTGATTTTCTCGATGTTGTTAGCATTTCTACCTATTGCTGCAGCCTACCCATTTTGCTCACATCACATTTCCTCATTGTGTTTGTCCCTCTTTCCTCAAACTTTAGCAACCTCACGCTTGGATTTGCTTTGGAGTTGTCTTGTAACACTTTTGTGGTTATTGACTAAACTATGAATTTGCCTGTCTAAGTGAATTTGCATTACTTCTGATAGCTATGCTATGATTCTCTACTACTTATTGACTAAACAGCGGATACCCATAGTAAAGTCTTCGACTGTGGGGGTTATTCACTAAGGTGTGAATTTGACTGTCGAATTCACAAACAGCAGGTTCCCATAGTAAATCTGCTACAATTTCCCCATTGTAAAGTCGTGACAATTTTCCCATAATAAAGTTGCTACTATTTTCCCATAATAAAGTCACAACTGCGACAATATTCTCATTATAAAGTCACAACTATGACAGTAACAGCCTATTGCGACTGTCTTTATCTAGCGAATTCACACCTACACGCAACAATTTGAACTTTAGTGAATAACCCTCACTGTGACAGTAGCCATCTATTGGGTAGTGTGCGACCGTTATTAGCGGGCAAATTTACACCTATATGCAACAATTTGGACTTTAGTCAATAACCCCCTTGGTAGATAGTCGGATTGTAGATGCATGCACATGACAAACTCATGTGAAGAGTATGCAACCATAGTAAGCTGTTGAACTGATCGCAAAATCGCGACATTGTAGACTGTAGAGTGTAAAGAATATGCAAAGTACAGTAGAAGAAGTAGTGAATGGATGTGAATTCATGCAACTGTTTGGATTTTGATGAATCACCCTCTGAAAGAGAAGAATTGTAAAATAACAATAACTACAATAATGAAAATGCATTCATTGTCTTTGCAACCACTATAAATCTCATTGCTTTTTTTTTTTTTTATTCTGAATGAATGATATACTATTTGAAAAATGCATTTACTTTGCGTCATGAAAAGTTCCATTTAATGCAGTGTTAATGAGAGGAGGTCTGTTCACCCAACAATAAAGAAATGGCTGCATTCAGCAAAGGGAGAGCAAACACAAATCATTCAAAATCAAGAATTCACTTTCTAAGATAACATTAACATAATAACATAATACACTACTGTTTAGTAGTAAATGTCATGCCAATCTAAATAGCAATTTTTTGACTTTTTTTGTGCTATTTGTCCTTCAAGGAATTTACTTCAGGTTTACAATAACATTGAAGCAGCTTATAAGTAAATGTAGCATTATCTAAGGGAATCACATATTGGGGACGTTAGAAGATGTATTTTGTAAACAGGAAATGCACATTAATATGTAGAAAAGTTTAAGAAGTAATTTTACAAATGTACTACTTTAGTTAATGTAAAATGCTGTTTTTAGGCAAACATAAACTAATGTTACATTATTTTGGCCCAGGCATACTAGGTAATGTATATTGTTTAACTTTTCATTTAATTAATTATATATTTCTTGATGCGATTCTGATCTGGACTGGTACTCCTTAAAATACAAATTTCTAATGGCGTGTAAAAATGTGACCAAGTGTAATTTACAAGTAATGTAATGTAATATGTTTTCAATTTCATGGTATTATATATATACTGTATATATATATATATACATAAATATATAAACTAAAAACATTGCATGTCATTAGGACCAGTTAATCCAGGAAGTGTACTTGTGGGACAATTAGGGCAAAGTTTATTAACCTCTGAAAAGCTTGTGTTCTCTTTTCCGAGTTTTATAATCGGGTGAACACCAGGAAGTTTCTCGCGGTAAGTATCACGAGATTTGCTTCGATCAATACTTACCGAGAGAAACTTTTTCCATTGAATATATCCAAGGAAAGGGTAGCCATACTTTATATTAGCGTAGTATAGTAATGCTTTACATTAGTGTGGTATAGTAATGCTTTACATTAGTGTAGTATAGTAATGCTTTACATTAGTGTAGTATAGTAATGCTTTACATTAGTGTAGTATAGTAATGCTTTACATTAGTGTAGTATGGCTACCTTTCTATGGAAATATTCACTGGGAAAAGTTTCACTCTGTAAGTATCGGTCGAAACAAATCTCACGATACTCACCGCGAGAAACTTCTGGGTGTTTGCCCGAGTAAACTTGGAAAAGCCGAATCGGGCTTTTCCGAGATTAATAAATTTCGTCCAATTAGGGTGAAATTTACTTAAAACGAAAAGTATTATTTTGCCTGTTTTTGTTAATAGCAGTGTGAATCCCCTCAAGATAGCCTTCCCAGAGGCAACTGGAAGTTATCATCACTGAACTTACATCAGAAAACAGTGTCTTCCTGACCCCTTTCCTTCATCTACATTGACTGATATGATTTTAACAATTAAAAATCAATGAAAAATTGACGATAGCTTTCACCTCGATTCACCTGGCCAGTCTGTTTCTAGAAAACGCAGGTGTGCTCCTAATGTATTGTACATTCAGGTTGGCCTGTCTGCTCAGTACCTGCAGGAATAGACTCTACTTGCCCCTGCATGAAATGTGTCTGGTTGTTATATTTAAGCATAATCAAACTGTTTGTTTGAATTACAGAGGTGTTCAAATCTACTGGGTCACTTGGTTTACTTATTCAGGGATTTAATGCATTCTCCCCAGTGTACACTTAAGAAAAACATAGTGCCAAGTGAGTTATAACCATTAGTCATTTACAGTCTCTTCAAACAGGCAGTGTTAAAGCTGTCTGACCTATTGTTTGATTTGGCAGAAGACTTGTATTTAGGCTAAACACTAGAATGATGCAAGATCATGCTGCAGAACTATAAGCTTCTGTGATACATATTTCATAATCCTTTCCATTAATATCCTGCCACCCTTGAGAATGCTGTTGTTTAAATAAAGAAAATTGCCTATTAATTAGTACAAGGAAAAAGAGACGTGCATCTGACAATAGATATTAGGGGATTTAAATTAGAGTGCAAATGTCCATACTAACTGCCATTTTAGGAACATACTGCGGATTAAAGAATACTAATATTGAACAAAGACTGTGCAAACAAATTAGACTGTACAGGGCTTTATTCATGAAAGGCTGAATTCTGGCATAAAGGTGTGAAATCAAATTTATTTACCACTTCCCCAAATTCGAGTATTCAGCAGATGTGGAGAATTTGAGACGAATTTGACAGTTTACAACAGTTGCAGATTTAATGAGCACTTTGCACCACTTTACAGAAGCAGTAGAGTGTAGCACCGTGTTAGCCATAGATATAAGCAGAGAAAAGTAGAGTGTAGCACC
>WMED01022282.1:0-11708 GCA_019650415.1 Pipa parva | reverse complement strand
TATTAAGAAGTAGTTCAGGCACAAAGAACAATGAGCTTCACATGTTTGGATTAATTAATTGGTGTTTTGAGGGGTTGAATAATAATTGGCCCACACTTTTATGTTTAAAATTTATTAAAATTTAACTGAGCAACATAACTTTTTGGTTTGTAAGATTTATGCATCTGTTAATAAATCCTGCTCTTGTTTGAAGTTTGAAGGCTCTAACTTATTTGCATCTTATCAGACCTGCTAAATCTGCAGGGGGTTGAATACTACTTGTAGGCACTGTATATACATACATACATACATACATACATTGTTCTGTGGTCATATTTGGGGAGTGCCTTTCAACAAATGCCATGGTATTAACAGGCTGAACTGCTCCAGCTGTAGTGTATTATATGGAGGAAGCACTCCAATAAAAGTATGTTTGTAGGTGCTAAAACCACCTCTGAGTGCTTCCACCACATGAATGTTTGATGGATTATTGTTTTCCAAACTGTGAAGTAGGGGGTTCAATGGTTTGGTAAGTTAAAATGCTTTATTAACAAGTTTTTGGGAAGTACTCATATTGGCTAAAATTATGTTTAGAAATCAAACTTTTACTAAAAGTTCATTATATCCATAGATCAAACATATTTTGTTGTCCTCTTGCACCAAGGAAAAAAAAAACAAGGGTAATTCCCAGAGAGAAACTATTGTTTGGACCATTCTTCTACATTCACCAGCTCCAGCCTGAAAAAAGAATCAGGAGGCAGCTGGGGACAAAAAACTTGCATCAGTAAATATAATTAGGGTTCCCAAGCTGAATCAGAATAGTAGAATAGTGAGTACTTTAGTTCTCCTTTAAATAATCATATTATAATAGCATTCAACAATTAGGCAGTTTTCACTACTGCAGTAATTAACCTTTCATTTGTTTAGCACTCTATGTTCCTAATTGATGGTAGCCCCAGCAGGGGCTGAAGTTTTAATTCCCCGGTGTATGGAAGACCATTTACCTGAGTAGCTTGCCCCCAAACTGTTAAAAAAACTTCAAGCAGTGCTGATCATTGATTGGTTACTATTATAAAAAGTTGCTGTAGAATATGATGAGTTGTAGCGTAGTGTGACAAATTCACAATGTAAAACAAATTCACTCTTTGATAAATATGCCCCTAAAGTATATATACATCTTTATGTTAATTTTAACCATAGAAGTTGAAATGTTCTTCTGATGTCTGTTTATGATCTCCATTACCAAAGGAATATTGCTTTAGAATGTACACAACTTTGTACTAAAAAAAAAAAAAAACAGCAGCAAAAATTCACCCAAATACCTTAAAATACTTGTCTACAGGGCTGTTCTAAAATGAGCATACCTCGAAGAACCTGATAAGGGCTTTTTAGGAATTCCTACATTCTTTTAATGATTATATCCTATTTATACCTATGTATAATATATTTTTATAGCCCGGCATTTTAATGTGTACTCATAAAGTAGGAAAAATAATTTCAGCAAGAAACATTTATGATGATTTATGCCTAACTAGCTGGGATTTAGGATCAGTATAAACTGACAAACGGCCACAAATATAGTTTTATTGTAATACAAGCTATTATTGCTATTTCAATTACTCCTGATGAAAGCTGTAAAATAACTGATTATGAGGTGGATTTTATTTTTGTGAGGGAGGGTAGGCATAAAAAAAAAAAGTTTAAAATTAAATGTATTCTTGTTTTAGTGTTTCAAACCATGAAGTCTTTGAAAAAAAACAACAAAATTTATGTAACTGAAAGTCAAACAGTTTAATAAATGAGTGTAATATCAATCTCAATTTAGATTTGTCTCTGTGTGTAAATCAGTTAATATGGTATGGATTCTGGAGGAATGTGTCACTTTTGTCAAAACATGTCTGTATTGTAACCAGATTGAAAGGTTTTCATTCCAAATATTATGACCCATTCAGATGATTGTAATATGCCGTGTATGATTGAATGGGCGCTGGCACAATTCTAGCTTTCTATAAGAAAATAAAATTTGATGTGGCACTTGTCCGGATTACCATGATCCATGCAGTTGACATCTGTTAGTATTCATTGTAGTTGTTTCATTCACTATAGCATCTATCTGGGCAGCATAAATCAGTATATGGCAAATATATTAATAAGCTGACATTTTAATGTTATAGAATATAATAAAGAGTCTAAAACATTTCATACATAAAGTAGTGCAATTTATTTACATATCTGACCATTTCAGAACATTAGACCACTTATTCTATTGGCATAGCAATTGATGCCCAGTTTGGCAAAGACCACTGATTCCAATGGCATAGCAATTGATGCCCAGTTTGGCAAAGACCACTGATTCTAATGGCATAGCAATTGATGCCCAGTTTGGCAAAGACCACTGATTCTAATGGCATAGCAATTGATGCCCAGTTTGGCAAAGTTGGTAAGAGATGGAAGGATATCCTAAAATGAAAGATGAATCCAGACTTTTCTCTATGTTATTTCCAATGCAGAAGGAGTAACTCAAATTTGTCTAAAGGATGTTACGCCGGTGCATCTGGCGTAGACCCAATGCCGACTATTTTTGATCTTTCACACCCTTTGGTAGATTCCTTTGCTTCTTTTATCCTTGTCTGATGTCTCTCAATCTCTCCCGAATCCTCTCCACTTACTGCATGTTCCCTTGACGTCATGCCCTCTTTTTAACTCAAACAAAATGTAAAGTTTTCTACTGCACACTCCTCCCTTTGAACCCAAGGCTAATTAATTAGTCGCAGGTGCTGGTTTCCTTGGGTATAACATCTTTATGACAGGATTTCATTTCATGAGTAAAGGACCACATACATTGGCTTTGGAATTAATCCATTTATTTAGTGGCCTTCACCAGCACTCGTCAATGTTTGTTTTTTGTTTTTTTTGGGGGGGGCGTACCTTCCTTCATCAGAATCCTGCCATGCCAGAAACACAATAAACCCACAATATTTCCCTACTAAGTCTAAGAAGATTATTTTGCTTCTTCTGCATGCATATCTTTACATGGCAGCCTTTCTAGCAGTTTAGCTCCACTCCCTGCTGACAAAGCTTGTGTCCAAGGCACTGCCTTCTACCAAACACTGCTGAAAAAACAATACTGATTGATATTCACAGTATAATGAACCATGTGACATTCCCCATCCGTATGTGTGATGAAGTGTCATAATTCATTAGCATAATAATAATGGTCCAATATGGCGGCCATCAGGTACTAACATCATCAGTTTTATAGGGTGGCACTACAGCCCAAAGGTACTGATTTGCTGCTTCATAATATAACGGTTTAGACTGGCTGACGCTATACTTTCAGCAATTCAGATATGGTTAGGGTACATTAAATCTACTTTAGCAACACTTTTGTCAACCCTGTTCTTGCCACACATATCCTTGGGGTAATTCTCAGGTCCCCTACTAGAAACTCACTGGCAACGCTGCTAAATTTCACTTTTCCTTTGTAACAGTGCCAAGATCTGCCACATTATTATCCTTAGCATTAACTAAAATACCTATTCATGCCCCTGTTTTATCCCAGTCGGATTGCTGTAACACATTGCTAACCAGCATTCCATTTCCTTCTCTCCAGTCCATTCTTAACTCTGATATTAAAATACTCTCACTCCCTGCTCAGAGGGGAACTGACACCATCACAACTGCAATATGGATTGTGGCTTCTCATTATGCAACAAATAATTTAGTCTATGCAAGACACCTCTGATGAGCCTAGACAATTGGCATCTCCCATTAAAAAAGTATAAATGCATACAAACAGCGGTGATATGGGTCCTCCTGGGTAAATCTATAGATAGGGAAGCAATAACTTTCTGATAAACACATTAAAACAAGTACCTTGTTTTACTATAAAGGTATTGTAGTCTAAGAAATAAAATGTTCATCCTAATTACCCTTTGAATAGGTGTCATTTTTCCAATCACATTTTTATTTTTGTTTTACTTGAGCTCATTTGCTATTTTCACGCTTTTGCAATCAGTATTAGAAAATGAGGCAGTGGAAGCAATTTCCTTTTTAACTAAAGACAAATCTGTTAAGCACAACTCACACAAAAGGAATGAATTAATTTGCCACTTCAGATAATATCATCTTGTGTACACAGATAATTACTGCACCTTAAGATGTGTTTCCCAAAGCAAATACAAAATGTTTTGTATCCCATTGGCGATATCATAAAGAAAGAAAATGCTGCCCATACTCTCACCAAACATAATAACTGCTGTATCATTATCAGTGTTAGATTATAAAATAATTCAATGAATACTATAACAATGTTTTTTAAAATGAATACATACTCCAGTATGGGCGCCAATGAAAAATCCAATCCAAGCCTCACTCCCACACACACATTAACAGAAATTTGGGGTTCAGATCTAGGTTTCCTTTGCCTTTTTGGTATGTACATCACTCATTCCGATACTACTGTAAGGTAGAGTTCCAGTCCCAAAGCAAGCTGGGGCAGATTACTCACTCCCTGCCAGGATGTAGTTAATAGATGGCTAAACCTAAACATCCCATGTAGATGTGACATCCTATGGGAGCTCCACCTCTGACACAAAATCAACTTGGGCCTTGCATCTGGAATAATGATAAGCTCTTGTCTAGTCTGGTGTTTTACATTTGGAGCACATAAAAATTCAGGATCCCCCAGGTCCAGAGGATGTAGTGGACCAAGGAAAGACTTTGCTAAAAAGAACATTTCTGAGGTACAGTACTTTAGACTGAGTATGAGGGAGAAACTGGTATTTGGGACCCTGGCAGGTCACGGTTGGATAGTGAGCTTAATATGTACTGCTACAGTTCCAACAATGAGGATTAACTAGGTTCTTCTCCCAGGTCCTATTTTTTTCTGCAAAAGTCATTGTTTTAGTAAAAGCACCAATTGAATTATTGCTTGCCTGAACCCAGACCTTAGAGAGACTGTTAAACATTTGTGTCAAAGTAAACCCACTACTGGGCTAGGTTCACACTAGCATATGATGCGCAGCACATCATACGCTAGTGTGAAAAAAAATAGAAAAATATGCTTCCGTGTACTTTTCTATTGTGCTTACCAGTGACAGTGTGAATGATCCCTCGGCGTCCACAGCTCTTCCTTTCTGGTCGCATTTTGTGAGCGGCATATCATATGCCCGCCAAAATGCGACACCCAGCGTTCAGGATGCGGCGTATGTGCGTCATTCGCTAGTGTGTCCGGAAATAGGTAAGTAGCATAGAGAAACATTGAGCCGTATTTTTTTTCACACTAGCATATAATGTGCTGCGCATCATACGCTAGCATGACCCTAGCCTTAGGGACTAATGGGTCACGAGAAAAGATGAAGAGGGATTAAAAGCACAGCATTACCAAAAAAAACTTAAATGCCTCAAATGCATTATTACTATATATTTAGACCATGCTTCCAGAAATTGTATATAGAAAGTAAGATATTTTGATATTAAACTTTCACACTTCCTAAATATGAATTTTCTAAAGCACCATAGAAAACAAAGGTCTGTTTAATATGATAGCTGCTATCAGTAAAGAAATCAAATTCATAAATGTACCTTTAAAAATAACTTTTTTTACAAGTGCGTTATTTGAGTAACTGCCATGTTAATCCAAATGAGAATTTTTAATTTTGCGTTACAGAGAGACCTTTCAGTCCTTGAATGTGTGCGCAAATTCATGAAGTTCTCCTGAATGCCCAATTTTTGTATACAAAATAAGTTAAATATTTCACTTATAGGCGGTCATTCACTAAAGTCCGAATTGTTGCGTATAGGTGCGAATTCGGCAGATATAGACAGTCGCAATAGGCTGCTGCTGTCACAGTCACGTCTTTATAATGGGATTATTGTTGCAGTCGCGACTTTATTATGGGAAAATTTTTGCAATCTTAACTTAAAAAAATTGTCGTGACTTTACAATGGGGAAATTGTAGCGGATCTGCTATGGGAATCCGCTGTTTGTGAATTCGACAGTCAAATTTGCACCTTAGTGAATAACCCCCATAGACACAATTTAGGTTTTTTGGAAACACAGATTCATTGATTCAGTGACAATGTTAACTTTGTTCTCTGTAATAACTGCTTTGCAGATCCAAATGAGAAATTTTATTTATTTTTTTTTTTTTGCTGTTACTGATCCTGTAATCTTACCCATTATTTCTAACATTTCACCAAAGAATAATGATCAGTGTATCTGAATATGGATCGTAAATGTGCCTGAATTAATTATGCTGGAAAAAATGTAAATACTTTAATTTGGTTTACATTTTTTTTCTAATATTAAGCAATAATTCTAAGCTCAGACACATGTATGTATAATTTTATTTATAAAGCGCCACAAATTTACACAGCGCTGTACCATTCAGCGATACAAGTACACTACAAACAAGGGAAAAGTGTATTAAACAATACAAGTAAAATATCACAAGGATACAACAAATTAAGTGGTAGGTTGTGATTGACACAAGAGGTTGGAGGTCCCTGCCCCAAGGAGCTTACAATCTAAGTGGGAGAAATCAAAGCAATAATTGTTTGTGCATTGGCACATACATCGACCTGGAATTGGTTTCCTGGAATTGGTTTCCTACAATGGAAGCAAAAATTGTAATAAATTCTCTCTTCTTGAGGCTTACAATTGGTTATTCAGGATAATTGCTCATGGCCATTCTAGAAATTATGCAAGTTTCAGTGTGTGATAAATCTGGGTGTACCCAATGTCAAGATGATCCCCTAAGAGCAATTAATTCATTAGCTAAGAGAAATGTGATTTTGATCTTCAACAGTACTATGGACAACTGAGAAGAAAACTGCTTTTTTCTGATTGTAGTAAAAGGATCAGCAACACAACACGGGAACTAAATGGTTATCACTGGTTACAGATCTTCCTTGCAGGTTCTATATGAAGATGGTAAGTGGAATATGAAACAAGCATGCTACTGTTATAATTCTCTCCAATTATGGCTGAATATTGCATTTTTTGTAGTACAAATTATTAACAACTTTTACATTTTTTAACTTGACATTGTTAATAGTAGTTTCTCCATAGGACAACATGCACATTTACTGTTTTAACTTGGGTTATCTTAACTCACTGTATTGGAATGCTGCACTGTAGGAATAAATGGAAACAGAAAAGACAGGTCTCATGGACATATTAATCAAAGTGCAAACTGTGTAAATGACGAAAAATTGTGACAATTCAAAGAGATTGTTATTTTCTGTGATTAGGCCAATTCACTACGATTTTGCCACTGCATATTTACACAACACCTGTGTCTTTTTGCCACAAATGCGACAGCACATTAAACACCATACATTTTTATTATCATGTGTCGAAGTGACAATTCAACCAAGGCTTACTGGCATGAATTCGCAAGTTTGGCTTTGCCAAATAGAATTGGTAAAGAAGTGAATTTACTTTACTTGGCAAATGAACTCTTGGCATTGATGTGGCACATATATACTGGCTTGAACAATAGTTATTGCAGAGGGAAAATATAACACACCTTCCTTACTCTACTAACAGATAAATATATATAATACCTACTAATAGTAAGACATAAAATAACCCCGAACTTGTACATCAGTAATGTGTTTATATGAAATTCCAGTAATGCCCATCACAATGACAATAATAAAGAGCTGAAACATTAGTAAGGACCTTTAGTAATATTACTCTAGCATTTTCTATGTCTATTGAAAGACGAACCAATGAACTGTGAAACAAGGGAAATACAATAATAAAGAGAGAAAATTAATATAATTTGTCCCGTAGAATTTTAAGATTAAACAAAGCATCTGGCTTTCAGAATAGCTATTTTTGCCTATTTTTGTATGTCATAAAAATAGTGGATAGAACTGTTATATAGGTTCCTGTTTACTATGTACTTGTTAGGTTATGTATTAATAATGACTGAATGCACCCCCAGCTTTTTGTACTATTTATAATATACTATGATATTGCTGCCACCTAGGGGTAACTTACAAAACCTCTCCCTGACTAAGGGGGAATTCACCAAGCTCCGAAGTGATGTGCGTAATGTTCGCCTCACTTTGGAAAAACTGAAATGTGCATGCTGATGTCCTGTACGCGGACATCAGCATGTGCATTAAAGGGATTCCCCTCCCGGCGAGGAGACTCGAGTGCTCTCGCCGGGAGGGGATTCCCTTTAATAGGTGTCTAACTATTTTGGTGGGAGGTAGAGTTCCACAAAAAGAAAGCTGAAAAGATTAAAAAACAAAACCTGAATGATTCTGCAGCCTGCTGTGATGAGTAAAAGGCATTGTATCTGACTTTATTTAGACTGGTGGCTTCTGTATCAGGAAAGGCTCTATGGGTAATACCAAACACCTCAGGTGGTAACCGAGCGCTTACTATAAAATAAGGTAGTACCATAGTGGTATGGAGATCCCTCAAACAAGGAAATGTCAGGATTGGTAATCACATGTCAATTTAAATCTCTGTCATATAAGTCCTTTAATACATGTTAAACAGTGGAATAAGTGGTACCTGCAAAGAGCTATCATTGCCTAACAGACAAAACAGCAAATTGCATTACTGCTCATAGGGCTTCCATTCACATAACCAAGGATTATAAGGCATTGTGCTACAAAGGCTAAACATAAAACTTCTTGTAAGGGATTGATTGGTGTTCTGCATCCATGGCTAGTAACATGTCAGATATTCAGGAAGCAGATTAGGAAAAATGCAAGGCAGCAAAGCAGCATTAGCACACAAATCAGATATGCGCCTTAATCACACAGTAAGAGGATTCCTAAACTACAACGTTAGTGGATTAGAAATTACTTTAGCCAAAGGACAGAAGATAGAATATTGTAGTAAATGGTGTACACTCAAAGGGCTGGTAATAAGTTACATACAACAGGGATCTATGCTGGGTCCTGTTGTTGTGTAATACATAGAGAGGGAGAAGATTAGTTCAGCATCTATCAAAAGGCACTCCGTTTCTTTCAAATTGAATTATTCGCACAAATCTGTAATTATTCATGATATATAAATTATATTCCGTGAGATCAATCAGAGTTGACCATGCAAGAGTGATAAACCCGGTGCAAACTGATTTAAAGAAACTGGAGAACTGGTATAGTGGATATTGTATTTGGTTCAGGAGGCCCTATCTACAGTTCACTTTCAATAAAAAAAATAAATACAGTGGTACCTCGGTTTTCAAACGACTTGGATTTCAAACAAATTGGTTTTCAACCACGAAATTCGAGAAAATGTTGTCTTGGAATCTGAACAAATATTTGGAACTCAAACACCCGAGATGAGCAGAATGGCATTCGCAGCATCAATACAAGTCAATCTGCGATTGGATTTCTTATGGGATAAATTGTTTTGGTTCTCAACCAAATTTGGTTCTCAACCGCACTTCCAGAACGAATTGTGGTTGAGAACCAAGGTATCACTGTAACTGTTCTGAGGAGGCCAACCAAGTAGTCAGGGAAATGAAACTGGGAAAGCCTTCTAACTGGTATAGTAGGGGAAATACAGTAGTCCATTTTAAATATTCATGGGAAATAAAGCAAACTAAAGGATCTAGGAGAATCTTTTTATTTGGAAGATCGTGTGTATCAACAGTATTTTTTGCTGTGAAATGTTGTATATGTAGCAGAGCTGATTTTTGTCATTGACATAGCCCTATGTGTTAGCAGTAAGCTGCCCTTTAGTGAAACATCTGTTATCTTAACTCTTTGTGTTGAAATTCTACAAGTTAACCTATAACAATTTGTTAAATGACAAAGAAGAGAAATTTAGCCAGGGGCATGCAATTGGGAACTCCACTAGACAATTTTTATCAAGGGAAATGCTATATAATTTATGGAAATGTAGATGTATGGGACAGTAGTTTTACACTTTTTTTTTGTTGGAAGATGTAATATTAAAAGTCCCAAGGGGCACCCATGCAGATAGCAGTGAAGGCCAGGAACTATTCATTTTGTATTGTATTGCTTTAAGGTCTATGATATAAAGTAAATGTGCAGGAGTCATTTAGACAGAGAGAATGAAAGATCTTGCAATTAGCCATTTACAACTTTCAAATAAACACTGATTAGCATTTCAGTCACAGGATCTCACACTGTCAATAGAAAACCCACTTCATTACTGATTTGTTCAGAATTTAGCATGAAAAAAACAAACAAACTCTTTTATTTTAAATTTGATTAAACTATGCTCTAAAGTGTTAAAGCAATAGGCCAAATTTAGTAATGGCTTGTCCTCTTGTGAAGCTTAGTAAAGTATTTTTGGATTGATGCATGCTTTGTAAACACAAGGATTTATATCTGCGGATCAAATAACTGTTGCAGTTATATCCCAATTTGGTCTCAATGAACCATTAGCAGTAAGCTTTTATACATGCTGCAGTCAATAACTTTATATGTTATGAGTGCCGGGGGATAGATCATGTTTTGCACTTTGAAACACAAATCTCTATGATTATCAAAAGTAATTTATATCGTCTTTTTTAATGTGATTCACATCAGTAGCTTAATGAAATAAAACTGTCCTTTTCTCAATGTAAAAATAAGCAGATGCTGGAAAATTCATTAGACTTGTTTCCTATCTCCATCCCATACCCACAGAAACTCTTGATAGTTTCAGGACCCTGCATGAGATGTGCCCAGTTTTTCACTATCCTGAAGGTGTATGGTATTTGCTGGTCTTTATTAAGTTCCCCAAGATAAACCATTATGCTTTGGAAAATAGAAGAAAATGGATACACTTGACTTTTGTAACGGTGCAATATCTCACACCCACTATGCAATATGCTATGTCTAAGGTGTTGTTAGGTTCACGGTGGACCTTCATTATCCATTGTACAATATTCAATGTTTATGCTATCTCGTTGCACTTGTTGTAATGACAATAAAGATGATTGATTGATTGATGATTGATTGATTGATTGTTTTGCAATAATATATATAAAACCTTTTAAGGCTGGATGCCAGTTTGTCACTATGGATACTGATACTTCAAATCTTGTAGACATATGTCCTCATTACCACTCATTTATCTCTTAATTTTTTGCCACTTTAAACTGTCTAAGCTGTAAGACTAGAATTTGTCTACTGGTCTGTCAGTCATATTTTATGTAAAAACCTCAAAAACCTCCTGAGTAGACGAAAGAGAGATCACACAACTTAAGTATCTTATTCTGTACTGTTTGTTCCATAACCCTAAAACAGTGTATATGTGAAATGAATGCTTAGTAGAATAATACTTTCATATGTTTGTTTCGCAAAAGATTCTGGAATTAGAAGGTCGGTATGGGCATGATTCCAACATCTTTCTTAGGAAAAAGGAAGATACCGGTAAAGAAACTTTTTGATTTTTGACTTGATAGTAGCAGAGATATTTGGACATAACACATTTTTATTTTGAGTAGTTTTGTGGAAGTGCAGATTGGAAGAATGCTTTTAGGAAGGACCTGAAAGGTGAGCTTTTAATCCTCATAGTGGATGTTGATCTCAGAGATGTATAAAGTAATGCTGATAATTGTGACAGATATTTCACAATATCTCCAAATCTTGGGCTATATGATAGAGATAGAAATTTTGAACTCAATATACATCGATATACCTATAGAGATATATCCATATAGATCAGATCTGTTAAGACAGAGGTCCCCAACCGCCGGGCCGCGGACCAGGACCGGGCCGTTGGTGCTCTGCAGCCG
>WMED01022281.1:0-11708 GCA_019650415.1 Pipa parva | reverse complement strand
AATTAACCAAGATCGTCCTTGAATCGTATCGGCAGCCATGAATCATGATACAAATCGAATTGTTGTTAAAATGAATCGTTACACCCCTACTAAATATATATCAAACCAGAGACAGAGGTTAGCAAATGAGCAGTCCTGCAAGCTGATAGCAGATGGTCAGTTTTACTGTAGGGAGTTCATTGTTTTCTAGATAAGCAGTGTTAACTAGCCCATAACTGGCCACAGATTACTGACTGAGCAGTGACTCATTACAGAATTTGAGATTTGTATAATGTTTTCATGTTGGACCAGAAGAGCCCTCCTGCTGCTTTAGTACATGACAGAAGTCCTCTGCAATGTGTGACAAAGGAAACAGTTTGCCAGCTAATACCTTAAGCTGTCATGACCCCATGGCGATAAGCAGTTGTTTTTGTCGTAGATGGGATGTAGGAAAGAAAACTGTAATATGCAGGTACTCACTTTATGCATCTAAAGTCTAAATTTTATTTACAGATGAAATAGCTACAAAGTTACAGACTTTTAATACAAACACTATTATTGTTTAATTTTTTCTGTCGATAACATTTGATCTGTATGAAGAGTGTACCTGCTTCCTTCATTTTTGTTTCCTGTGGCTATTGGTCAAAGACTTTTTTTTTTTTGTGAACTTTAAAGGGGGTTATTCACTAAAGTTCAAATTGTTGCGTATAGGTGCAACTTCTTCAGATAAAGACAGTCGCAATAGGCTGGTACTGTCGCAGTCGCATCTTTATAATGAAAATATTGTCACAGTCGCGATTTTATTATGGGAAGATTGTCGCAATCTTAACATTAAAAAATTGTCACGACTTTATGGTGGGGAAATTGTCTCGGATTTGTTATAGGAATCCGCTGTTTGCGAATTCGACAGTTGAATTTGCACCTTAGTGAATATCCCCTTAGTGCAGTGTGATCTTTACTTCTCAGTTTGTAGCACGAAATATATCAACTGAACAGCGCAAAAGAAGAATTTAGTAATGGATAATTTCAATAAGTTTAAAATCACACTCACAAATGTATACATAGTATATGATCATCTCTCTGATTACACACAGCATCCAATTCTGTCCATTTACCAAAAGCTGCACAATGCTGTTAATAATCCTTAAAAAGATTTGCAGATGGGATTAAGAAGAAATTCTATGCACGGCACATAATGTTGCCTGCTGGAGCATGGTCTGATTGTTACTGAGAAAGTAGTCATAACTATACGGATAGCCATAAATGTATATTATAAAATAACCTCTGGAAACTTAGGATTTCTTACTTTTGTTCTTATACTGTATATAGATAGTCAGCTTAATTTGAATGCATTTGTTTCTTATACTGAAAAGAAAAGCTTGGAGGTCTACAGACTTATTTAAACGTTCATGTTAAAGCACAGGATCTATGAAATTAAGAAGGAATATTACATCCTTGTGTATAATAAACTGTAACATACAAGAACCTATAAAGAATAAGTCAGTCAAAAGATTTTTTGCACACTGCTATTTTATTTTTTTAAGATGGCAAATGCTGGGTTCTGCATTTGATTCCACAATGGACTTCATTTGCATGGAGTTTGCGTGTTTTCTTGTGCTTGCATGGGTATCCCCCCTGGGTACTGCGGCTTTCACCCACAACCCAAAAAAAACATATTGGGTTAACTGAAGTCTGCCTGTGTGTAGGTGATTGCTTAGGGATTGTAAACTCCACTGAGGCAGGGACAGAAGTGAATCGGTATTCTTTGTAAAGTGCTGCAGAAGATGCTTAAATCGTAAATAAACCGTAAACACGTACTAGTCATATATCTGAATACTGCAATAACTAAACACATAAGAAGTACTAGACCAGCAATATAAAATATAAACTTGTGGTGTTTTATAAATAAAATTATACATACATACTATGATTTAGATCAGTCAAATATCCAGAGGCAGATCAGGGAATATAAATATGTGAGTGCAAGTCATTGAGAACAATGCATGTGGCCAGTAGGTCAGACAGAATGGCAGCAAAGTTAGTAGAGGCCAAAGAGTCTGTCCTTGCTTGATATTTTTTTAATGCACCAACAGACTTGAAGAAAGCGGTTATTATGAGATATGGTTTCCCTGTGAATTAACACGCATAGTACCCTTTTTAATCAAAAAGATCCAGAGCTGGCTTTATAATCAAGAGCAGCCACACCAATAAAACTACATCAAGTAAAAAATAGCGTTGTGTTTAATCTTTATTTGCAAATTTTATGTGCTGATAAACCTACTGTCCAAAATACAAATACTGCTGCTTTCTTTTGACAGATGTATCTTGTGATATTTCCAGAAGGGACCCGTTACAATCCTGACATACCGCAGGTTATTGCAGACAGTCAAGCATTTGCCATGAAAGAAGGTAATGTATAACTGAGAAGACATCTTTAAAAATGAAATTGCATGTTGAAATAAAAACTTGTGCCTCTTAGAACATGCTAATAAGATAAAATTGACTGGACCGATCTCTCATAAATCCTTACTGATATGGAGTTTTACATTTGTCTGCATTGAAGTACTCCAAGATAACACCTCTTAGAAAGCCTTCAAACATTTTACCCACAATAGAAGCTGCAGGTCTGTAGTTTTCAGGAATACTTTTTAAATACTGAATTTGCTATGTGCCAGTCTGTGGACCAGTCTCTGCCATAATAGAGTCTCTATATATAAAAAAAAAAAACAATGGTCTGTCTGATTTGTCTTAATTTTAAGGCAGCACTGCACTTCGTTCTGGGTTATACAGGCAATATTTAAGGGGCATTCACTTAATATCTCTTCATTTCACCCAAAATTTTATTTTTCTCTGTAAATACAGTGGGAAAAACTCTCTACAAAATATCCTCCCCAATATTTTTTTAAGGGTTTCTGTTTTAAGGTTTGTTTTTTTTTACTATTTATATAATTAAAGAACATTTGGGGGGTTTGTTTTATTCTCTTGAGCAATGAGTATTTCTGTCTCCTACTTAGCTACTTTTATGTGTTTTTTACATACTTTATTTTGATCTCTGTACCTTTTTCTACACTGATTTATTTTTAGTACTTTAAATGGTTTAATTTTGGCATTTAATTCCCTATAACATTTTTATTTATCCACATAAGTTTTCTCTTATTTTTAGCTCTTTTATTCCTATAAGAAATGTACCTCTTACAATGAATAGTCAAGATTTTTTTTTCTTTAAATATCACATTTAATTCAGGAAACTGCAAAGTTCCCTTGCGATGCTTCTCATCAGTTCGCTGAGTTGGGTACGCGCTCCCTGGTCTCCTGCAAGCATAGATCAGCAAACGCTTTAAAGTTACTTCGGCTCACCTCGCGACCACTCGAGTCGCCTCGCCGAGCTGAAGTACGTTTAAAGTGTTTGCTGATCTCCACTTGCAGGAGACCAGGGAGCGTGTACCCGACTCGGCGAACTGATGAGAAGTATCGCGAGGGAATTTAGTTTTTTCCTGAATTACCCCCCTTAGTGTCTGTACTCTTATTTTTGAGGACATAGACTATGATTAAAGGAGAATTATTGCTAGATAAAAAACTTACCTGATTGCTTTAGCACCAGTACACTAATTTAGGGAGAAATGTATTAAACTCAGAAAGACCGCTCTTGGTCTTTCTGAGCTTACCGAACGAAAGATCTCAATTGTTCTCGCAAAAAAATTTTTCCGAATTTTCAAGATAAGGTTTTTTCAATCTTGATTTTTTTGAAATTTTCAATGGAAAGGTAGCCATGCTTTACATTAGTATCATGGCTACCTTTTTCATCAAAAAATTTTTTAAAAATCAAGACAAAACTCTATCTTGAAAACTTGAAAAAATCTCATGAGAACAATGCGAGATTTCACTCAGTGAACTCGGAAAGACAGAGTGGTCTTTCCAAGTTTAATAAATTTAGCCCTTAGGGGTGTGCAAGACCGTGAGATGAAAACTGCCAGCTGCCTCTCACTTCCACCCCTTTATTTGACGTAATCAATATCATAGTACCAGCCAAACTGGCCATAAAGTACATGCGCAATTTTCTTTTTGTTTCTTATGAGCTTTATGGCTAGTTCAGCTAACTGATCCTGGGCTGTGGACTGTGAGATGAAAGCTGTTTTAACAGCAGTACACTAAACCTTAGGGGCACATTTACTAAAGTCGAACAGGCTTTTTGACTAGTAAATGCAGGGGAAACAGCTTATATTTAACTAATGCTTTTTTCTCCTATTTACTAAACTGTAAATAGAAGAAAAAAAATTCAAAAACCATTTTATCTCCCAAAAGAATTCTCCTTCTTTAGGCTGGCATAAACCCATTATTCCCTATGGAGTTGGTCCTGTCATTTAGCCCAAGTTCAAAATATTTCCCCGCTGAAAAGATCTATATCGATCTGTAATGGATGGAACCTCATAGAAAAGCATTGTATATCGATCTGTAATGGATGGAACCTCATAGAAAAGCATTGTATATCGATCTGTAATGGATGGAACCTCATAGAAAAGCATTGTAAAGTTTCCTCCTGTTAATGATTTATATTGATGGGGAAACAATTTTATTAATCCTTTGTAAATCAGGGATGTCAAAAAGTACAGGGAAACAAAAATTGACAGCGAAATGGGGTGAAATCAATCAATATGGTCAAATTGGTCTTAGTAAATATGCGTATTCAGTTTACTGCTACTATTGGGTACTTTATTTTTTTATCTAGCAATAGTTTTCCTTTAAGCACATTGACTGTGAAATGTGTAAGTGCCCCTTCCCTCAGATGTCATTATGTGTGTCCTTTTGAATACTATGCTACTGTTTTGAACTATGATTGTTTTTAAAACAAGCACAAATAAAATTTGAGGTTTTTACATCGGTGTTTTTAATATAGTAGCCCCACTGGCAAAAAAAAATTAGAAAAAATCCAAAAGTTAGTTGAGAATATTATGGTCATTATTTCCTAGGTGCCTCCCTTAGCTGAAACTTTGTTACTCTGTCAGATGTCTTGGGTCTATTGGTGTACCCTCCTCCCTCTTATTGGTTCCTGCACCAGTTAGGAAAGATTATAGTCATTATCTGTTGATAAAAACTTCTTTCCCTTATGAGATCTGCAGGTTTCAGTTTTCCAATTTATTTCAGGGTAATTGAATTCCCCCATTATTTTATTTTCATTGTTTTATTTTATTATTATGACTAATATACAGTAGTTATTAGTCTAAATTAGAAGTGCTTGAATTTAACAAACTATTCGCTTCCTGGTGCCTTAAACTGAGCTGAGTTTTACTATTCCAATCTCTATAATTAAAGGACACATACTAGTTTAACACTTGCTGTTATTTTTTCTTTTGCATATTAATTTTTTTTTAATGAGTCACAGTTTGGAATATAATATAGCAGAATCAGTGTTTTTTTTCTTTTGAAAAATTGGAGCCAAAATACGTAATAAATAGCTGTCACTGCAAAAGTCATATCCTTTCAGAGCACTGAACCATCATTATGGAAGTGTACATTGTGGCTTAACATATGTTTGCAAAACAGCAAGAAAATGTATCCTTAGGCAACCTTTAAATGACAGTAATAAATTACCAATCCAGTTATCATTTAGAACAAAAACATTGCTATTTCTGTTTAATATTACAGATTTCTTATCGAGGTGAAATGAGAGAGGGTTTTAATCAAGTCAATTTGTAATTGTTTTTCTTAAACAGCTTTGATACCCAGCTTGAAATGAGAACATCTATATGTATATGTTTCTTAATGTTTGTTAGCCTAACATTCTCTGTTTATCTCACAGAATTAGGGAGTGACTTAAACTTTCTATTAGGCTGACAGACTGTTTGGTTTAATGTAAGAGAAAAAAGGTTTAAGAAAAATAGTAACAAAAAAAAAGAAATATTACAATTAAAAAAAAGTAAAATAATAAACATTTGTTCACATGTGTAGTTAACATTTTTTTAAGTGTACATTACACTGTGTGTGGAAGGCACAATTGCTTAAGTGTCCATTTCCTGGAAAACAAGACACTATGTTATTCAATGTACCCTCCAGACAACTCCTCGGAAGGAGTACCAGTCAGATGATAGATCCTAAATGTACTGAATATCCATCAGTATATAGTTAAACCAGTCATAAGAAATGATAGACTGTTACACTTAATCTGTCTAGTGCAAAACATTCTTAAATACTTAGTATTTGTCCAAGGAGAAATAATGGAGGCCTGGAAGAGACTTTTGGAGAGGCTGTGCATACTATAATCTTTCTAAGAAGACACATGTACTTAACATCAAATACACCTTAATACGTTTTACTGGATCTGCAGAATAGTGCATAATGCTTTGCATGACTTTACACCCTCTGGCGCCAAGGGATATGACATCTTTACAAAACAATCTGTACCACACTACATGGTTAATAAAACAGGTTAATATGTGACTTCACTCATTGTGTACATGTCTGTATGTACTTTAATTTTTTGATGACTAGTATTGAAGTTTGCTTGTAGCAAAGTAGTAATAGAATCTTAGAAAGCCCTATGGGCACTCCCATCATAACTTTTGCCAGAGTTGCAATTTTATGGAAGAGTGATAAAAGGAATGCTTCTTGGCTGCAGTCACTTGAAGGTTCGTAAAATACAGAGAAATTCTAGTGGAAAACCTGTGCAGTCTGCAAGCATGGTTGTTTTATTTAGCAAAGCAACCATACAAACATAAAGCCTGAGCTATTCATTAATTATTTAAAAACAGCAAATATATATACACTTGGAACAGATTCAAACAAAAAAATGATATTTCCGTGGAGTGAAACAAATTTTTTTTCAGCACTTGAGCACCAGAGAGAGAGGCGCTCCCATTCAGACTGCCGTGGCAGTTATTCTTACAGAGAATTGGTAGAAATATTATCCTAGAAGTTTAATTCCTAATTTGCATTATATAAATGTTGGTTTTCTTCCATATATTTGCAGACATCTCTTATCTGTTGAGTAAACAAACTTCCACTTTGTCCAACTATTTCCTATGTGACTTTAGATTATACATATACATGAAGTGCTCCAGAAATATCCCAATTTGGCTGCAAACCAATAACAATTACTAATTAAACTTCAGATATGACTATTTATTACAAGTAATGCATAGAACGTACCAATCCAAACAGGAATGTTCTTTTTGTGGTGTTACTGGCCTTCTGAAAGTAGCTCTTCATACTCAGACATGCAGCTGGAAACATTGAATTGTTCACATGGGCAAAAGGGAGAGACACTTATGCAGGTGGGCTGAAGGATCTAATTTCTGCCATATGTACAGGGATAAATAGTAATCTTTTAATAATTGTACATCACTTTCTAGAGATTTGTTTCACCTTTGACATCGGCGTCCTGAAGCCTAAATAATAAAATAATAATAAATAAATCCCCAGTGATTTCTGGGGTTATTCTTTAATGTATGAATTCAACTGTACAATTTCCCCTTTCTAAAGTCGCGACTGTGATGATTTTCCATAGTACAGTCATGACTGTGACAATATTCTCATTATAAAGATGTGACTGCGACAGTAGCAGCCTATTGCGACTATCTTTAGCTGTCGAATTCACACCTATATGCAACAATTTGGACTTTAGTGGAATAAGACAATCACATGGGGTAGGTGGATGTTTTTAGTAATATTTTAAGCGCTGTATGTTCTTTCCATCACTGAACTTAGTTTATATTTTTGCTTGACATTTTCTGGAATTTTCATAACTGCAGTGTAATCTTGAGTCTTTCTCCAGAGTCCCATGTTCCTAAAATTTGATGAATGATTTTTTTTTTAAGATAAATCTACAGAGTAATTGTTAAACACTCACAACCACTTTTCCTCTAGGAGACGAATATTTTGGCACATGATTCACAAAGTTATTCTTGGTGTATATAGTTGAAATATAGATTGAAAACTATCACTCCTACGTTTGTAATCATGGCGACAGTACATCCCTTTGAAAGAATTTATTTAAAAAAAAAAAACACTTAACCAACAACTGCTGTCAGGTTTCACATTCTGCAGACTTAGTGGATCGTTACTGTAGCACCTTCTATTTGTAAACCAGTTCTGGTTCATCTCCTACATTGTTGACTTCAAAAATGGTGGCGTTAATTGTAGAAATATTTGTTACAGTGTATTACAATTTTGAACAATTATTCTGACTGAATTCCAGGCTCCACTTATCACTGCTTTTTTTCTATGCAAGATGTTGACCTTTAATCCAATTCTCCCAGCTGTGACTGCTTTATGTATGTTGTGCTAATGTAGGTCAGAGATGATTTTTGTGGCTGTCTTTATGTGGGTAGAGAGAGCACAACATGCCTTCAATATGGGGATGAAGTGCTTTGCATTTCTGAAGTAATATAGTGCAAATCTTTAAAAGTGCTAAATTATTGTAAAGGCAAACTATGCCCTCTTTATGAATAACTATGAATTACATTTTATTTTACAGTATGTAAATAATGCAGCATTGGTGTAGCTGTTTTTGCTCAGAGGAGCCTTATTTTGCTAAATATTTTCAGTATATTTGTTTACATAAATGGGTGCTTTACTGCTGCTTACTCTTCTGAAGTTTTCCTCTTAGTCAGAAAGGAGTAATTTGATTACAGTGCTTGTAAGCTTTTCTTAGTAGTAACTTTTGGTCTATGCAACTTTCCGATATGGGAAGTTCCTTATGAGTTTATACATTGTTTATTCTATACACTGATGCCTAGTAGAATGTAGCTTACCATGTGCTTGCATATTTATTATCTCAAAAGAGGTGTTTACCATACCTGACTTACATGGCGATTGCAGCACAATGGTGGGTTCCTTGACAAAGTTGCCATACAAGTGATTAGCACATGTTTTGTTATGGTTTTAACTGCATACAGTAAAGCTGACAGAATAGTGTAGTTTTCAGTGTAGTAGTTGGCTGCTTCTTTATCATCCATTTGCAAAACCCACTGTTGTAATACTTCCAGAGTACATTACTGTCACTTGGTAAATATAAGCAGTACTTGCCTGCTCCAAATGTCCACCGCTCCAATCTCCTGTTTGCAGTGAGAAATCCGGGTGCTTGGTAAGGATTAGGACATCAGCAGCCAGAAAAATAGTAGAACCGGCACATCCGTGATAGTTAAGTTAAATTTTTATTCCACCACTTAGGTATTAAAAAATTAAAAACATCACACAATGCCTACGCGTTTCGCGCTGGCTTTGCGCTTAATCATGGCATACAAACAATAGGTGCAGCTGGTTTAAATAGTATGCGTACCTGCTTCCGGTTTTGCCTTGCAATCCACTGTGCGCATGCGTCAAAGTCCGATTGTGCGCATGCTCAGGATATCATTTGAAGCGGTTAAGGGCAGAGGAGAAAGAAGTATGGCGCATGTGTCAATCCCCAATTATACACATGCTCAGTGTGTAATCTCAAGCAGTAAGAGGAGGGGAAAAGAAACGTTAAACATTACTGTCACTGGCAAGCTCTTTCCAACCTATATGATGTAGTAAATCATTCTAAGTGGGAGCAATTTGGAGAAAGCAAGTCTGTTACCTAAATTCTTATGCAGGTCACCAGTAAGTCTTGCAGTATATTGGTCTAAATATATATAAAGGCAAAACAGTCATAAGATAGCTCAGTATTGTTAATCATATGTTAGTTCTACCAGTTTTTCATAAAGAGTTTATTTTTAAATTGTTATATTTCTTCATTGTCATTTAAAGTAAAGAAAAAGTGGAAGCTTTAAACTGTAATTAGCTATTGTAATCTGTAGCCTTTACTAAAGGATGTCTGCAGGCAGTGTTTCATTTATTCTGGAATCAAGGACTGTTCGCCCTGTCAGACAAATATTTATTGGTCAGGAAGTTAGATCCAGTCTGCTGATGACTCAAATTGGAGCTTAAATGTAGTCAACATTAGAAAGTAGACCACTGTCTTATTGTGTGATTGGATCATTTGAACGATTGAATCTGCAGATGTCTTCAAATTTGGTTACCTTTTAATTGTAGGACTTCCGGTATTAAAGAATGTGTTGACACCACGAGTGAAAGCAACTCATGTTGCCATTGATGTCATGCAGGATTACCTTGACGCAGTGTATGATGTGACCGTTGCATATGAAGGAACAGTCGCCATGGATGGGCAAAGAAAAGAGGCACCAACAATGACAGGTATTTTTTGACTGCACTTGCAAATCTTTTAATGTTTTAACTGCAAGACTTGATAAAGGGAGGACAGACTTCTTGAAAGTTTGTATATCTTAACTGACAGGCGTTTTCGAGTTTAATAAATTTCGCCCTTTTTGGCTTTTTCGAGTTTAATTGGGAGAATGATTTGAAGTTTCTTCCGGGAAGTATTGCGAGATTTGCATCGTGCGATACTTACCATGACAAACTTTTTTTACTTAAATATATCCATGGAGAGGTAGCCATGGAGAGAGAGAATATTTTAACAGTTAACTGTGTCAATTAAATGGGAAAATGGTCTGCTTAACTACTTGAGACTGAACTGTTCCTTTAAGATGTTAATACATTTTATTTCCATAGGTTAGAATCCAATATTTATTGTGATAAGACACAATATTGTATATGTTTTGTTTTGGCTTTTTTTGCCGATTAAAATTGTGACTCTAACTATTTGCCTCACTTACTGGTCTCTGAAAAAAAATTGTTAATAATAGGCTGCTTTTTGAAGGAGCTTTTAGGCATTAATTATACAAAAGATCAATGTAATGAGTGTTTTGGACTAAATCACTGAACAACATCAAGTCTGGTGAAGAAAGAAATTATTTTAATAAGTATAATCTGTTATTACTTTGCTTTTAGTCTTTCAGAGAGAGTTTACATAAGACAATATAACTGTTGCTTACTATAAAAGAAAAACTAATTCAATGTTTGTTTTACCTATTTATGTGTGGCACCAAGTCTTTACCGCAGGCCAATATAAAAGTAAATGAATGGCATCTCATTTTATCTTCCAACACAGTCATATTGGCTAGTGCAGGGGTCAGCAAGCTATGGCTCTCGAGCCAGATGTGGCTCTTTTGATGGCTGCATCTCACATGCAAGCACCGCTCTTTATAGTCTGCTGGCTAATCACCAACAAGCGCTGTAGAGACAAAGCTCTCTCAGTGCTTCCAGGTTTCTATGCGATCAGGAGCTGCTGACGTCACCACACTTTTGGGTTGCTAGCCAATCTGGAGCCGCTGACATCACCTATGTGACATCACATGTGAGGTCATCGGCTCCGGATTAAAAAGGGCTGAGCAGAGCTGCACGTACAGTGGTGTGAAAAAGGTTTTTGCCCCCTTCCTCATTTCCTGTTTTTTTGCATGTTTGTCACACTTAAGTGTTTCGGAACATCAAACCAATTTAAACAATAGTCAAGGACAACACAAGTAAACACAAAATGCAATTTGTAAATGAAGGTGTTTATTATTAAAGGAGAAAAAAAATCCAAATCATCATGGCCCTGTGTGAAAAAGTAATTGCCCCCTAACTGGTTGGGCCACCCTTAGCAGCAACAACTGCAACCAAGCATTTGCAATAACTTGCAATGAGTCTTTTACAGCGTTCTGGAGGAATTTTGGCCCACTCATCTTTGCAGAATTGTTCTAATTCAGTTACATTAGAGGGTTTTCCAGCATGAACGGCCTTTTCAAGGTCATACTACAACATCTCAATAGGAGTCAGGTCAGGACTTTGGCTAGGCCACTCCAAAGTCTTCATTT
>WMED01022280.1:0-11709 GCA_019650415.1 Pipa parva | reverse complement strand
CAGGCGGCGCCCCTAGCATTTGCCTACTCTGCCTAATGGCAGAGCCGGCACTGCTAATAGTGCCGAATCATAACAAACTGACGATCATTCTTCAGGAGTGTAACAGGAGACATAAGCGTGTCAAAGGAGGTTGTTACAGCTCTGTTATATATGCCTGAACTATTCTTCTATCTGGTGAGTATTTAGCACGGCCGTTTGGTCGTCCAGAGTGATTCTCACGTGTTGGTGTTTGTATTTATTTTCTGCACCTGATCATCTTTCACCTATTGGGACATTTTGTACTTCCTATGATCATCAGTTTGTTATGATTCGCCAATATTAGTGCCTATTTTTTGCGCTTTTTCACAGATTTTGTTTTGGTTGTGACAAGTGGGAGCCTGGAAAACACTCCGTTTGAAGAAGAAGCAGCAAATTTAATAATTCACGTTCACTGACTTTTTTGGACTGTTTGATCACACATTTATTTTTATTGTTAGCGCAGCACCTTTTTTGTTTGTACATTTTAACATAGATTTCTGCATAAACATGACAGCACAGCTAAAATAAAATTACAAGATGACTTTCCCCTTAAAGTTGCAGAAAATGATTACTTTGTCAGACTTTCACCCTGTTGTACACAGCTCTGATTATCTGTTGAATGTTGTGAGTGCAATTTTGAGCTTCTGATCACTTCATCACTGTGGCGTTGCCCTAGGCAGCTAAAGGTTGTGCATCCTCCTGTCAGTAAATAAATTATTGGATGTATAGATTATTCCTACAGTTTTTAAAAAGTAGACAAATTTATCTTGGCTAACAGATTTTTAGCACAAGCTGTCCTAAGGAAGCCTGCAGCTAAAAGATCAGTCACAGCCATTTATCTTTGACATGGTTTGGGACTGCATCGATTTATCAAGTAATTTGCTTTGAAAATTGACCAGCAGCACAACAAGTACACCTTTGACATGTAAATACCTTAAGGGGACATTACATTTAGGGTTTTGTCACATTTACATATAAATACAATATGCTTGGCAACAAGACCAATTCATGGAAACAATTTGGCCTAATATACTCTTTATTATGTGTACCATCAAGCAGAAAGAGCAAGTAACTGTGCTTTGTAGAAAATACACAACTGGCCCTTTTATCACCTATACTTAACATAAAAGAACAATTTTTCTAAGGATCATTTGATGTATGTACATTTCCTCAGAGGCAGATACTACTGCAGCACACGGCTCATTATTGTACAAAGCCAGAGGCCATCTTCTCCCATTTTGATGAATACAGCATCCTATGATATATAAAGCAACCCCATGAGTGTTAATTAAAAATATAGCAGCCACCCTATCAAGTATGTCAGCCTGTAAATAAAGCATTGTATTGTTTACACATAATCTTGTTTCAGTGTCAAAACAGGATCAATGACGTTCAGTAAGCACATGGTGTACAGTCAAGGGTTAATCAAATAAGATCCAACATAAGCTAATTTACCATGAAGCTTTTTGTCAATAATACAATTCTAAGATATTGATATTTTGTGCTATTATGGGAAATATGCTGCATATTTCAGAAAATACAATTGCAGCCAATTCAGTATAATTTTATAATTACAAGGAAGTGCAAAAAAGATTGATTAACTCCTTATGATACTTCAGCATAGAATGTTGACTTTTTTCACTTTGCAAATGTTGAATCACTATAACCAAAGAGAACAGGCAGAGAGAGTTTGAATACAAGAGATATTTAATTCAGTTCTTTGAACAAAGGTAACAGCAGTAATTTAACCAATAAGAAAACAGTGTATAATAATGCCTCGTATCAAAAGCTATACCTATTAGGGGCTTAGATATCACTGGTAGGATTAAAGTGGACTTGTCACCTCAAAACTTGAGTACTAAATTAAGTTCTACAAATGAAATAAACTTTTTTTTAAATATATTTGTATTTTAAAAAAATGTACTTTTATATACTGTAGTGTTTCTCAGTGTCATTTTCCATCTCAGACTGACTTTTATTTCTCAAGTCGGGATGGGTGGGGCTAAAAGGATGACTGACATTAAAGTTTCTCCAATCAGATCCCATAAATCACGATCTAGCAGGGATCTAATTGGAGGAGCTATAATGTCAATCATCAACACCTGACCCAGGAAAGAAAAGACAGGCTGACAGAGAAGGTGGCAAAGAGAAATGCTGTTTAAAGGTACATTTTTAAAAATGCATATACAGGTAGTCCTCGGGTTATGACGGCCTCGAGTTACGTCGTTTCGGGGTTACGACGCTTTATACGATGCCTTGTTCCGACTTACACGGTTCTGCGATGTAAGTCGAACTGCGTGCAACCATACTGTATGAATGTATGACCCGACTTAAATCGAAATTCGGTTTACGCCGCCGCGTAAGAACGGATCAACGTCGAAAGTCGAGGACTACCTGTATATTGAAAAAAACATTTATTTCATTAGTAGAACCTAATTTAGTATTCGAGTTTTGAGGTGACAGGTCCACTTTAATATTATCAGTCCAGAACTTTAGCCAACCAAAATGAGGATGATTTCCAGGTGGGGAAAACTTGCAGGATCTCAAAAAAAGCCATGACCCATGACCCTAGATGAGAGATAACAGCTAAGGGATAATAATGTCTAGTCACAGTTCCATGCATAAAATGCACCAGTTTTGACCCTAGTGCAAGTCTGGCTTAAGTTTTTATGAATATTTCTTAAAAGTTGGCACATTACATATGTTATACAACCAGCAATCATTCATCCACAAAACAAAATATTACATAAGGCCAGGAACATGCATGCTATATTGAAATAGGAAAATATACTTTATTTGGTTTGATACATTGTGAATTTTTTTAAAGTCAGACTACGTGGTGCATAAAAAATCTCAATTCTTTATTATTGTTTCAAAGTTTTAGTCATGTTGATTCTCTAATTATGGAGCATACATCTCCAATAGCATGTTTAAGTCAGACAATCTGACACTACTTTGGCATCCATTAGTACTATACTAAGCACACTCTGTGCAAATGCTGCTTAATCCATTCCCAGTTTTTAAAACAGGTTACACTTCATTTTTAAACTTTTGCACATTCCCCCAAGTGTAGTGCCAGTTTTCCTAATAGGCACAAGAGGCCTGTGCCTATAGGTGGCTTAGATGGCAAGGCGCCACTTTCCATATGGGGGTTATTCACTATGGTGCGAATTTGATTGTCAAATTTTCAAACAGCAGATTCCCATAGTGAATAACCCCCATAGGTAGAGGGGATAAGTGGGTAAAGAAGTATCTTTATCTATCAACTTTGAAACCTGGCATGAGCAACAGATGTAGAATTTCAGTTTACTGAATTTTTTAGTATGGGGTTATCTGCACAAGAGTGTAGATGTGGTCAAAAGCAGCTAGTCTTTTGTGCCTGGAGGATCCTGAGATGTGAATTCAGCATTGCCCTAGTGTATCCTAGGGGTGGGCTATACTTAAATAATTTTTTGTCTTCCAGAGAAAAATAACTAGAAGGTTGTAAGAAAGTTTTAAATGGTAGGAAGATTGAAATGCCTATTTAAAACTAGGGTCTAATTATTAAATACTAAACTATGTTTGTTAGTGAACTCGTCCGGGCGAAATTTATTAAAGTAAAAAAGACCATATATATATATATATATATATATATATATATATATATATATATATATATATATATATATATATCTAGGGCAGTGATGGCTAACCAATGACATGCGTGTCAGAGGTGACACGCCAAGATATGTTTGCTGACACACTTCATGGCGCCATTCATACTACGCTCTCAGTAGGAGAGTTGCTCCGCCTCTGAATTTTTCTCAAAGTGGCACACCACTTGATTTATGCTTGGTTTTTTGATGAAATTTGACACACCAAGCTCAAAAGGTTAGTCATCACTGACCAAGGCCCCATCCTTCCATTCGACCGGGGTCGGCCCTGACAACAGGGGTGCGACCAGCCCAGACCCGAGGATGATGCAGCGATTCAAATACCTAGGCCAGTGTCATCACTGACCTAGGCCCCATGCTCCCATTCAAGAGTTGCTCCGTCTCTGAATTTTTCTCAAAGTGATACACCGCTTGATTTATGCTTGGTTTTTTGATGAAGTTTGACACACCAAGCTCAAAAGGTTAGTCATCACTGATCCAGGGTATAGCTAGTTTATATTAATCATCCCAGGAGTAGATCTCTAAGTGTTCCAACCAAATGCACAGCTTCATAAAATCAGAAAAACAAAACTGAGAAAGTTCAACTGAATAGTAATCTAGGAAAAAAGCATTTATTAAAAGAGGCGATAAAGGGATGAAAGGAAGCTGAGTTGCCACCATGAAATTTTACATTTTTTCACCCCTTTATATAAATGGGGTTTGATATCTTCTAGCTAAACGGTTCCATTAACATCTATTGGAACAATATCATATTGTTATTAAAACATTCAGAATATATTGTTGGTGCACAAGATCTATAAAAACATAGAGGTGTCATTTAGCCGCTTGTGACCACAAATATGAAGTCTTTAACATCTGTAAGAACCAAAAATTGATATGCTGCCTTTGTGGCCAAGCATCCAAGCTGCTCATGGGTCAAACAATAAAGTTGTTTGTAATTTTTACTCATAACTCTTTTAGTTTGTGTAGGGACAGAGAGAGCATTTTAAGGCTGGTTAACAACTGTTTATGTGAGCTGTACCAAAAGCAACGCCTAACAAACCTTATACTTAATACCTTTTTAGAGTCAATGTACATAACCCTAATTTATTTAGGCATAAAAAAATTATTTAACATTATTAGGAGGAGATACAGTCCTTTCTCAGCCACTTTAGTGCAATGTAATCCTGCCTGAGTGTTATATGATTGATGCGGTCTGGGAACTTTGGAATTGTTGTTGTGTGCCCAACATATAACGTATGCCCTGATGCAAATAGCAGACAGTTGAAGTCCATAAAGGTATACCATAAAGAACCAAAAATGCCAAGAAAAATCCATTCAACAACTATCTGGCTTTTAAATGGATATTAAACCACAGCATAACGTGAGACTCAGAACAAACGTCTAGATATTCTGAAGACTGATAACGCATTAAAGTATTATAAGCTCTCCGAAATTTCGGCCTTGGCACTGTATTAACAAGGGTCTTGTAATAAATACTCATTAGTATGTTAATTCAATGCAATCAAATGCTAAAAGTAACCAAAATTCTGATTACAAAAAACACTGTGTTTCACTTTCTGTTGAACAAGTACATATTTATTTACAATATCTAAAAATACTAACAGAAAAACACAGAAAAATAATCTGTCAGTCCTAACAATATTTGATCCACAGGAACTGCATTTGTTTATATATGAACAGTTCATTTGTTTGTCAAGCGGAGAATAATTCTGATGATAATTCTAAATTGATTCTGTTCCTCTACTTTAAAAAAATCAACATAAAAAAAACAATCTTTACATTGCAATTACCTAATGAAATAAATAAATATTCCTATAAAATATATAATGAATATATATTTTATTAACTAGAACATCCTATGCAGAAACTTAACTAAAAATATGTTAAACTGGATATTCTCTGTTTCTACTACTGTCTACTCCTGAAATGTAGTCATTAGCTGAAATGACAATCACTTGGATTTATTATAGAATGAATGCAACCTCAGGTAAAGCTTTTTTTTTTTTTAACAACTCAACCACATAATCCCTTCTTTTCTTTCAAAATATTTTGAATACATTTGAACTGCTGGCATATTACAACAGGATCAACTACAAGACAATGTAAACAATGAAAGTGGAATTTCCTATTTCAGACCGAAATAAAATGTTGTTTGCAGGGACAATAAGTTGAAATGTTTCAGTATCTAACTAAACACCCACACCATATATTCACACTAAACATTGTTTCCCAGCTAAACATAATGAAGACAGGTATGACTGCACGGGGCTAACAAACTGTCTCGAGATGGTTAAGAAAGCTATAAATATGATGTTTGTAAGCCATATATTGCATCTTTAGCCCTCACAATCCCATGAGACGAGCACTGGGACAAAGAACAGTGAATAAAATCCCCAGTGCAAGGTACAGTATATATTTTGTTCTGGCAAAGAAAAAGCGAAAATGACCACTTTATAATCCTACATAAAAATGTCAAAAGTGACCAGAAGATGCACATATACTATATTTTAAGGTTATTTGGTTATCCCACAAACTTTTCTACTGGGGTATTGTCATCATGTAGTTATCTCATTATTTCATAATACCAGTCATTTCTTTACTGAAACTCAAATAATACAATATTATTTTCATTCAGATTATATATCAAATCATCATACAGTTTGTATATATATAAAACAGTGCTTTAATTTATTCTGTTTTAGCTAGCCTTTCTTATCTCTTCTTCAGTCCTGCTGCAATCTATTTAAGCCTCTCCAGCCAGTAGTGCTGGGAATGTAACCAGTAGATAAATCTACCTGTATACCAACTGTTGCCTCTTACCTTTACACGGTGACTTTTTACTAGCCTTCTAAATGACAATACAGGTCCACCTGGACTCCTTCTCATTCCAAGCTTATTCATTACAGTCAGGCATAGTATATTGTTTATTATTTCTTTAACTTTTTTGATTCTTACATTAGTTTGATCATTACCTATTTGTGTCATGCCTTGGGAAGAGGGTCTTATTTATTTATTGTAATTATTTATATACTATTTATTGTGGGGTACTTTTTGGTTTTCTGCTCTGGGGATTTTGTATCCCCTTTTTAATTGTTTTTAGTTGTTGCACTTGTTTTCATTAAAATGATTGCACTATTTCTGGTATAATTTGTAGTGTGTGCTTTGTCAGTGGGGATTTCTTTTTGTTTGATTTATTGTTGCATGTATTATAATCCCCCAAGCACTGCAACTTCCATTTTAGTTAATCACTCTCAAGCAGGGTGCACACCCAATTTTTTCTTAACCCCCTTAATGTGATATAGAGGTATAAGAGGCTGAAATCCAAGGGTTATATATTATTTTGGGAGAAAATGTAAATAGGTGCGTATATTGAAGGGAAAGACCACATCACATTTATACATAACATACATAACATACAAGTTCATACAAGTACATACATACATTTATACATAACATTTCTATATTAAAGAGAAATGGGAACAAATTTGACAATGAGTTTGTACATGACTCAGGACATGATCACAAACACAGCTCCTATTATTCATCTTAAAAGAGTGTGTTTTATATTGTCACAATGTTCAGGTCCCAGATCCCTAGTAGTGGAATTGTCTGCCCTTCATGCCTCATCTGCCTAGAGCGTGAGAGTAAGCCTTCCTATTGGTGCTCTCCAATGATGCAGTGTGTGCAGTGTGTGTGCAGTGTGGGCTTTGCCTGTTGAGAGCTAGAGCTGCTTAGCACATGAAGATAGCTCCAAGACATGAAAGGCTTCTTATTGGGCTGGCCAGTTAGAAGTATAGAAGAATTATTTAGCTGTATGTGTGAGAAACCTAACATGTGCAGAGTTTACCAACGAGGAGCACAGAAAAATGCCACCCAGGCACATGTGGGGAAACCCAATGGATCCATTGAGGGAGCTCAATAAGTTGACAAAGGACAGCTACTGCATATATTAACCACTACTTACCAGTATATGTAAATCTTACATTTAGATTGTAAGCTCTATGGTTCAGAGACTTCCATCTTCTTGATTTAAACACTGCCTGCCATTTAACATGGTGTAGATTCATCTTTTAATGCTTGTAAATTATTTCACTTGTGCTATGTTAAGCAATGTCAGTATTATAATGGCATTGCTAAATTATACAGTGCTGCCTAACCTAGTGGTGCTTTATAAATGAAAATATACATACATACATTCATTTTATAATACAAATGAGTGCTTCCTAATCATAAAGAGGTTGATACCAGCTAAAATGTCAAACTAGTTCTGTAATGGATTGAACATAAATCACACAGGTGTGCATATATGCAAAAAACAAAATCTCCCAGCACCTGTGTTTGATTATGTAAATCAGCTGTTTGAAATCATAGCCTCTATTCTGTATGAAGTATGAAGCACATGCTACAAGACATGAGCTAATTCTGGAAACAGAACATTTAATTTTAGCCACTAGGGTGTAGAAAGTAAGGTACTCATCCAATGAAGCATCACAAAGGAAATCAATTGCTTCTTAAGTTGGAATTAATAAAATATTTGGTTCCTCTTATTAAGGAATTGCTGGCATACAACACTGTATTGTATAACAGAAGGAATACATTTTCAGTGATCTAACAGACACTGATGCAAAGGGACAACAGAATATGATAAAAAATGAATACATTCTGGTTTCTTTAGGGTTAACCAGAAGTAGGCTGTGTAATTCTGACACTTAAAGATACACATAAAGCTGAAATGTATACATTCTGTAGGAATCACTTTCAGCTTTGACAAGATTCACTGGAATATTCTTTTGTGGGGAAGTATATGTATATTGTTTTATGGCAGACAAACAACAAAGATTTGTCCTATTCCTACAAACAGATCCAGACATCTCTACCTTTGTGCGAATGTAACATTTTTTTTCAACTGTCAGTTTAATTAGTCTGTCATATCCCAATATATAAAAACAAGTACAGTGCAGGAAAAATGCTAGCAAGATATTTGGCAAACAAACGACAAAAAAACAACTCAACAAAAACAACTGAAACAATACATTCTATTTTTTTTTTTTTTTAAATCACCACTAGTGTCCCCCAGATTATTAACTGTTTTGTGTCATTCTAAAAAAGCTGCCGGTATTTATTCCTTGCCAACCTGGAGAGGACCACGGGATATCTGCCAGCATTCCAGATTTTAATCTCCAACACAGTTTTAAATATCTTTTATTTGAAGCCAGCGTTGCTGAATCTGACCACTTACACATGAGAAAATTGGCAGAGAGTTGATGGCATCTGCAGACCAGAACTTGCTTTGTGTTAGGTTAGTCATTTTTTATTCTTGTTGTGAACTAGAAGCTGATGAAAGGCAAACACGATGGGGATAAAAGGTCAAGTAAAGGCTGGTTTAGTTGGGGATAAATATGGAATAAAAGCAGTAATAAATGAATTGATGTCAATCAAATATAAATGTCATAAATTACTTATGAAAATAATATCTCCATGACATGCACACTTCCTTCCCATTGCAATTCATTTTCCCCCCTGAGTTTTGGTGCTGTAACTGACCTTGTGCATTCAGTACTGTCCTGTGTCAGTAATGCCAGGGAATGGTTAGGGAAGCTCTTTATTGTATATAGTAACAAGAGACCAGTAAGTAAGTGCAGTTTAGAGAACAAATGGAATTATGAAGTAGTTTGGTGCACATAACCTAAAGTTCAGTGTTCATTTACATATATTACAAATTTTGATAATAATGAGGGTTCAATGTCCTATTAAGATTCTAATCAATTGACTTCAGGGGAAATGGATGAAAGGAGGGGGGGGGGGGGGGTTCTTAAAAATAAAGGTGCTATAAATTAAAATCAAAAATGAAAATGTTTAAAAATTTAAAAAAATAAATAAGGTATTAAACACTGATAATTAGACTGGCTTATGTTTGTTGTTGATCTGGCTGTTCCTTTAAATTTTGAATTGGAATGGGAGCAGGAATCCCTCCACTGGAAGTCTCATTTTAAATCCTCCCATTACCATTGTGAACTTCATCAGTTGTGTTGTACAAATGATTCCAGACAGGATTATGTGCATGCATAGATAAAAAAATGTACTTGGACCCCATGTTTTAGTTTTATAAGGGGATTATTCACTAAGGTGCGAATTCGACAGTCGAATTCTCAAACAGCAGATTCCCATAGCAAATCCATGACAATTTCCCCATTGTAAAGTTGTGACAATTTTTAAAGTTAAGATTGCGACAATTTTCCCATAATAAAGTTGCAACTGCGACAATATTCTCATTATAAAGATGCAACTGTGACAATAGCATCCGATTGCAACTGTCTTTATCTGGCAAATTTGTACCTATACGCAACCATTTGAACTTTAGTGAATAACCCCCTCACTTATGATTCTATTACTGTATTTTATTGTATAGGTTCAGTTCTTTTAAGGTTTTGGTTTTAGCTTAATATTTTTAAATATTAAAAAAAACAATGAATAAATATATCTTGTGATCTTCTATGGCTATTTTATAGCATTTAAAGGGCTAAATTTTGTTTGCTTTTAAAGTGCCCAGGCCATTTGTCAGTTTCCAGATATTTCCAGTTACCTAAAATCTTTCATTTGCCATAAGTAGCAAATCAAAACTAAAGCTCTATGGGGCAGGGACCTCCAACCTCTTGGTGTGAATTTGACTGTTGAATTCACAAATAGCGGATTCCCATAGCAAATCTTCTACAATTTCCCCATTGTAAAGTCGCAACAATTTTTTAATGTTAAGATTGCGACAATTTTCCCATAATAAAGTCACGACTGTGACAATATTCTCATATTCTCAAAGTCACAACTGCGACTGTCTTTATCAGGTGAATTCGCACCTATACGCAACAATTCAGACTTTAGTAAATAACCCCCCTTGTGTCAGCCACAGCCTGGCACTTAAAGTGTTGTATCCTTGTGATATTTTACTTGTATTGTACAATGCACTTTTCCCATGTCTGTACTATATTTGTATTGCTGAATTGCACAGCACTGTGTAAATTTGTGGTGCTTTATAAATAAAATGATATATATATATACAGTATATATACATACATAAAACAGACGGTGATAGAATTCACTGGGGTATGCACACATCATCCTCAGTGTGGCTCTGTTGCAAACCCTCATCATTACCTTCATCTTCACCACTGCTACTGTCAGAATTTGACAAACAGAGTCAGTCGTGCAATATTTATTGCACATGTGTCAGAGAGTTTTATGGGTTTACCGCTTTCAAACAATTTCTAGAATGTTGATTTTTTTTTTCAAAACTCAATTAAATAAACCCACCAGAAGAAAAACAAATAATTAAGGCACATCCCTGTGATTTCCAGGATTGCCCTGTCTATCTTAACAATACAATAGTTTTCCGATTTTTTTTTTTTTTTTTGCAGGAATTAGTTTCAAAATCCAAAATTACTTGTAAGGCTATTTTAAACACAGGACTTCAATAGGCTACATGAATCTGCACACACCTTTGTGCTCTCCTCTCCAGACCAGCTCTATTTCACTCAGGGATGGTCCCTGCTTACATTAGGAGCAGTGCTGGACATTTGCATTAAAAATGGGTGCCAGAGGTTCTTTTTTTAAACAGGAAGTATTTATTTATTTAATAGCTGGAGACATACCCTGAACTTGAACTTGTCACACTTAGTTACTTAGCAGCACTTTACCATATCACAGATTCACATCATCATCACAACATAACTTTGTACATAGTTACTCTCTCCTTTTAATAAAAGTAAAGCCTCTTGGGACTTGCGGCATATCCCACTTTTTGGGAATTACTGCAGGGGAATCCAACCACCAGCATCTGAGATGAACTCCACCAGGGTGCTCCTCACCCCATGGGTAAATTTGAATCTCCAGATCTGTGTGATTCCCACCCTGAGGCCCTATTAATCTGATGCAAGCCCTGCTCTAAGGTGGCCAACTTTATCAAGGTCACCTGAGTATCCTATATCCACAGTGCCGGCTCTGCCATTAGGCAGAGTAGGCAAATGCTAGGGGCGCCTCCTGC
>WMED01022279.1:0-11709 GCA_019650415.1 Pipa parva | reverse complement strand
TCCATCCCCAGGGGAACAGGCAGCGTATGCACACCCTCCCCTTCCATCCCCAGAGGAACAGGCAGAGTGAGCACAAACAAACCCCCCCAATGAGAGTACAAACTAAAAACAATGTCAAATCTTCACCTAAGAAATCCTTCTAAATAATACTGGGCGGTTCACTTGTTTTTCCTAGATCATGAATCGGCTCTGTTAATCAGAACAAAATATATATATTCTATATATATATAATTTCCAAAGTTGACCTTTTTTAAAATAAACCTGAAATTATTTTTTTCTATAACAAAGTAAGAACATGCTTTAAGGTGAACATATTCCTTATGGGAGTAATTTATACTGTAATTCACATTATGTAAACAATGGCAATGCCAGAGCGTCCCTATTTGCTATTAAGTCAAGTTGCCAGGTTCTACTTCCTTGTCTGTGTGGGAGAAAATAAATCTTTAAATAGGAGTTATTTTCATTTTAATGTAGATCTCTACAGCCTGGGGCTTTCTAGCATTTATCAAACCCATGGCCTCGGGCTTCGTCCAACTGTTAGATCATTTTTTTCTGTTACAGCAGAACAGTAGCCTCATACAGAAATCCGCAACTACAGGACTACAGCCACAATCTGTTCACTAGGTCTGTAATGTTATCCTCCCTGACTAAAGTTCCTGCCTTAGCGTGCAGAATTCCACTGGCAGAAAGGCTCAGTAACATCAGAAAATAATTGGTTTAGAATTTCTGATTTGCATTGCTTTGTGTGCGTTTTCCTCTTACACGGTTTCAGCCTTCTGTTATGTCAGCAAAGCCCTGCCGTGTCTGTTGTTTTCCATGGAAGTTTTGATAATTAAATATATATTTATAATTAGCCCCAGAAAGCCCACGTCATAAAAATACAGCTATAGTCAACAAGGAAAGGACAACACAAAACAATCAGAAATTACAGTGACATTTTTACAGCTACTCTATAGGAAAAATGCTATGCCAAGCCAAATGACAATGTTCTTTATCTGGTGTTAGTAGTGCTTTAAAAACAAGTTTAGTGTAAAGACTCTGATTGGATGAATCTCTCATTCTCCTGAGAACTAGACCATGGAATGATAACTGGTGCGTAACACTACCCACACTGCCCAAGGGGGGTCACTGCTAAAGTATCAGTCTCAATCTTGTATTCCATGCAGCAGTGTATTTGTTGTTTTGTTTAACCACCAGGCATGTTGGACTGTTTCATAGACCAAGCCCATTCTCTTAAGTACACAAACCAAAAATGGTTGATCATACTTAATAGTTTAATAAAACTATAAATGCCCTGCTGCACTCCAATCAAGGGAACATGTTTGACGTGCGTGTATAGAAGTCAAGAAAATTTAAATTTTAGCAAGATTCACAAATAAACAAAAGCAAACCCCTTAGGTTAGACTTAGTACCAAGAAGGAGAAATTATTGATAAGCATGTGTATGTGTTTGTGCTTATACAACAAGCAAACAATCAGTACAATCTTACATTGCAATGAAAGCAGACTCCAATTCACAGTTCATGCCAGTGACCTGCTAGCCTCTCTCTGTTCCCAGCAGGCACCCAAGACACGAGCCCCACTGCTCGCGAGCATGCGGAAGCCCTGCTACTTGCCTGCCGCTACCTGCCCCCCTCCTTCCTTTCTGCCCCAGGGCAACGGGTGGGCATGTTAGCTGAGGCAGCTCGCACTCTGGAGAAGCTCGGGGACAAACGGACTCTGCAGGACTGCCAGCAATTCATCCTGGCGCTCAGCAGCGGAACTGCTGTAACTTCCAGCTAGGGGGCGCTGCTTTTCAAACCTGGCCCCTCACCCATCTAAATGACTAAAGTTGCTACCAGAAGACAGAGTGGAAAGAAGAGTTCTTGCAGAAATATATAGACTGAATTATTCATATATATATATTTAATGCAGAATTAATCAGTAGCTGCAAAACAAGAAGATCTTTAAAGAGAGAACCTATATTTTTGCACTTTAATTCAACCTGACAAATAGTTTGTCAGAAGCCTAGATTTATTAAGTTGCATCAAAAATCACACACACCACTGCTAGTAGACAGGCCAACATCAGTCATGCAACCATGATCTGGAAAATGACTGATAATAGCACACATCACTGGTAGCAGCAATTCAGCTTCTTCCAACCAACGTGGGCAATAATCTGTTGAAATCTACATGCTGGGGGACACAATTATGATGTCAAACATATATAAGTATTGGGCATCCTGGGACCATAACCATCCTTTGAAAGGATAATTCCTTGGGCTTCACTTGGACAACCCTGCTCTGCAAGGAAAATGGAGGCGTCAATATATCTACTAGCACAAAAACTATGTCTGTGTGCATTGGGATTTCCATCTCGGCAACGTGGGAAACCAGATCCCCTTTAAGGGAAATAATCACCCACACAAAGGTACCACGACTATCGAGGTGGGTAACTCCTGGGACAGCACATTAGTAACTTCCAGAGGTGTGCAGTATTTTACGTATACCAAGGTGTATTGTTGGTGTAGCGGGTGTTAAATTAATATTAACAAAGTCGTTGACAATTTTGAGATATTTGATTCTTCGGCCTAACAAGTCTTCCCCCTTGCGGCACCAAACTAGTCTTCATGTTATGTGCTTCCCGACCAATTTTAAACTTTCCAATTGGTGACTAACATTTTCTGTCCAGATCGGATATCCTTATTTGCTTCAAAGAGGGGGAAAATAAAATGTTAGGTTAAACAAGCACAGTCCTATACATGCCTTCACAAAGACAAAACTGAATCTCCCTCATCTTGATATAACTGCTGCTTGGAGTACGATCACTGATCACTGTCTGTTTCACCATTGCACTCACCTATTGCCAAATCTAATGTAATAAGAGTTAAATAACTACTAAAGACAACACAGAAACAGTAGTGCTTGGAAAGAAACGTCAAGTCCCCAGTAGCTTTATTTCTCTTTAATTTCCAATGTTAAATAAAGGATTACAATGTATAGTATTTACTTATTTATAGAGGTTTTGTTATTACCATTTTCTTACAGAAGCTCCTCCTCTCTCACCTGCTTGCTATTTAACAGACCACAGTGGAATTTCATGTCATTTGACTTGATCTATAGGCGTGAGAATTTGGGGGGGAAAAAACGTAGAAGCAGGTAGACGGTAACAGACTACATGCCTGCAAGTTTCTGATTGGTTATTCAGAATTCCCCAGCCTGCCTGTCGAATTCACTGATTTATAAAATAGCAACACATATACCTATAAAGTTTCCAGGCGGACAGTCCTCACAGTGAGGTCACTGGCACATTGCCTACTCATTACTGTGCCCTAGTGATGTCACCAGACATTAGTTAGTGGGCTGGGGGAAAAGTACAGGGACAACCCAAAAAACTGGACTGTCCTGGTAATCCATGACGCTTGGGGAGTATGGTAAAACCAAAATAATGAAAATGCCAGAAATGCCTTTATAGTTACTGTATATTCAATCCATGCTTATAAAAATTCTAGTGTACGTGTGTGTGTATATATATATATATACACACACACACACACACACGTACATATATTTATTATCTAAAGCACCATAAAAAAGAATAGTACTTGTTGAGGTCTGTTTAACAACATGGCTGCTGCAATTAGTAAAGATAAGAAAAAAGGCAAAAAGCAGTAAAATTATTTAATCTAACTTAAAAAATAACATTTTGCTGTACGAGTATTTGTATGTATTTGAATAAGATCTATGCTAATTCAAGTTGAGGTTTTTTTATACACTGGCCCTTTAAGACTGAAAACCTGAACTGCTGATTGGGAAAGTAGGTGAGGGAGATAAGGAGCTTCATTAATAAACTAGCTGTAAATTGATGTAAGTAAATAATATATATTTGGCCAAATCATTTAACTGTGAAAGACAAAATTTGGATGAATTAATATGGAGCTATGTTACAAACATTGTGTTGCTGTTACTGTTGTATGTAATTGCTACATTTGTAAATGTTCTGATGCCGTGATTGGCTACAGGCTTATTTACATATGTTAAACATTTTAAAGCCCTAATTGCCTATTGGTTGCTTCTACCTCCCCTCACTTAATATAAATGATACACTGCCGCTCAGTTAAAGAGAACTCTAGGATATTTTTGGTCAAACATTCTTTTATACTGGAGATGTCTGCCAACACTTAAAGGGTGAAAGTTATTAACGTCCAAAAGACCGATCTCTGCTTTTTGAGTTTATCCCGTGACATCTCGAGTTTTTTTTAATCAAATTTTTCGATGGAAAGGTAGCCATACTGTACATTAGTAGTATATACATTACTTTACAATAATAGTATGGCTAACTTTCCATTGAAAAATTTGTGCGATAATCTCGCGGGATCAACTCGAAAAACAGAGATCGGTCTTTTCGATGTTAACTTTCGCCCTTGGACTGTGGGACAAAATTCAACCGTACCCCTTTCATGTGCTTTGAATTCTTGCCACTTTTTGTTGTCAAAAATAGTTTCTCTCCTATCAGAATAAACCTAGTAAAGTGGTCAGAACTCAGAAATGACTGTGAAAACCAGTATTTTTTGGCAGTATTAACATTATCAATCAAGATAAACATTTGTGGACAGAACAATACAAAACAGCCAAACGCAATGACAGGATATCCCTTGGGAAAGATCCTTAGGAATGCTATAAATAAAAAAAAATTCTCGGAAATCAGGTCATTTGGGTCCTAATCCTATACCCATTTCCTAAATAACAAAGCCAAAAAAACCTATTAGAGGGATTCAATTAGAAAAGACCCCTTTTTAAAAGTTAGTAGATATTTTTGGCAGATTATTAACGTAATTATTGCATGGATTAACTTTCAGGTAAATTATTTGAGAACAAATGAAATTGTAATTTTATTTTTCAATCCCAACCTTTTTAGTCTTCTTGTACTAAAGCCACGTGAAACGTTCACAGCGAGGGGTAAGTCTTACAATGCTGGTTTCTTCCATTTTTTTCTCACCATTTAGTAAATGTAGCCCAGGTATTCCGAAGAGGCTGTGCAATATTGCTCTGCTGAGCTGATGGCAGTAAACAAAAATCCAACCATAAATCCTGCAGAATTCCATTCTCATTTACCAGGTGTGAAATCCATTCATAACCACGACAATGTTGGTTCAGAAAACTGGATATTACAATATTAAACTTTATTGTACCTGCCTGGGAACTCACTGGACTTTCCTCTTGCTGAAATTGCAGCATGCACTATTCCTCCCATGATTCTTTTCTGCCATTCTGTGTATACAAACATTACATTTTATATTTAATATTTCAGTTAGATTTCATTCTTCTACAATGTGGCTATTTAGCAAAATTAAAAAAGGAAACAC
The DNA here is from genome assembly GCA_019650415.1 of Pipa parva. NCBI lineage: Eukaryota > Metazoa > Chordata > Amphibia > Anura > Pipidae > Pipa > Pipa parva. Next base: position 6,363 of record WMED01022279.1, on the reverse strand, counting down.
AGATTGCGGCAAAAAAAAAAAAAAAAACGCAATAAAATCACCATCTACTGTCAGAAGCTGGATGGCGTTCACCCACACACATACCTACTGGTAATAAAGAGAAACGTACATCTTAAGCCTCGGTATGTGAGAATATCAAGTAAATGCCTGGCTGCTTAATAACGGTCATAGGAGGAATCTTAATGTACATCATTTAATGAAAGAAATTCGACCTGCATAAATGATTCTCCAGTCTTGAGGTCTGTAAATGACTTTGTTAATAACCATCGGGTGAAAATAAAAGAATGTATCACTTGAGAGAGAGTTTTACATTACCTTGAGAAAGTGTTTACCATTTTCTAAAATCGGGAGTCTCTTAATAACGCAAAATCGATTTCTAGGCAATATTTGAAGATCAGCCCCCCTAACAGATTTCCCCAAATAGTTTCCACCATTGTCACTTCATCTTATTTTTTATATATAGAGCGAAGTGCAAAGGTTTTATCATAGGATGGAATGTTTTGATTTTTTAAAAATGTAATCAGGTTTATGAAGCATTATGCACTATTCTAGCTATCAAACATTAGCAGGTGGCACGCTAGAACAGAAGGGCTTTCCAAGCTGCTGCATCATGTGCTTGTTATTATTAGTCTGTCAGTGACAAGCTACAAGCCTGGCTTCTGTCAATGTCTCGACAAGGGAGTAAAGTGCTACTGTGTAAATATTTTAACGGGAAATCTCACAATGTATTACTTCGACTTTATTTTCTTAGTGCTAAAAGGGTTTTTTTTTGTACAGAGGATGTATTAAGAGATGTTTATAATTTTCTTTTATAAGGAAAAACAATAAAGTAGTTTTTGGCTTTGAAAAAAAACGAAAAGTAATTTCATGTGTGGTTTGTTTTGCTGTAGCATTAATACAATAATAATAGATTTTAAACCATTACACCTGCATCACTAAAAAAAAATAAATAAAGGATTTGCTTTGTAAAACAGCATCAAAATGACAACGTGCTTAGAATAGTGTCCTTTTACTGTCTGATGATTGGAGGAAAGGAAGAGGCCTCACTGATCATCAAGCAGCCAAGTACAGTGTGTAGGCAAAGCACATACTGTACCATATGAAGTCAGCCTAAGCAAAAGACGAAAGCTCTGAGGAGAAACTAGGGGTGAGAGGCAAGTTACCACAAGGTGATGAGACTCGAGAGAATAAAAAGGGATTTAAAATAAAATAAGGGGTTATTATCTAGGAGGCAAATTCAAAATGAGAGGGGGCCAGTCAATTCAGGGACACTGATCTTAAAGGGGCACTATAGTGCTGATATAACTGCACACATACATATAAAACTACTTTATACTAAGTCAGGTGTCGGCAAAGTTGTTTGAGGGAGCCATTTCACTCCGTCCTCCAGCGGCGACAACTATCTTGTGAGCCACTGGAGACTCCTCTCCCGACCACATGACCACCAACGGCCAATCAGAAGAGCTGTCAGCGGGGCTTGGGTGTGGCTTTGGCAGTGCCCTATGAGCCACAACAAGACGGATAAAGAGCTGCACTTTGCCGACCACTGTACTAAGCCAATTGCTGTTAAAAAAAAAGTTTAGGGAAGAAATAATACTTGCAGTTTGTTTCCCTTAATTAGTTTTCCTGAGAGCTGACATTTTCCTCTCCATCTCCCCCTCCTCTTTCTGTTCTGCAAGTCAGGTAAAATGACAAGAAAAGGCTGCCTGACTGTTATTGGTTAAGCAGTGCGCTGACCTTTTGGCTGCATAAATTAAGTTGGAATGCAGGAGATTACAGAGGGAAAGCTGACTTGTGCACATGTGCTAATTACTAAGTAGGGAAAAAAATGTCCAGGGGAGGGAACATTTTCATGGAAAACTGGCAAGTACACGTCTCACACACACATTTCCTGGTGCAGGAGTTTATTAATGCTGCCTACTAAATCATTCTGCATCTCATGAAACATCTACTGGGGAGAAACGCTTCTCACTAAGGTATAGTACTGCATATGTAAAGATGTAATCTGACTATAGTTCCCCTTTCAAATAAGACCATCACCATAAGGCATTTGTGAGTGGTAACTGTATAAGGTATCCCTAAAGGTAAAGCTTTACCATAAATAATACACTTGTAAACCCATTGTTACACTATAACTACAGTTTCAAAACTCAAAACAGCTGTGTGTGACCTACCAGTACAAGAGAATGGGACACCATGTGTTTTGATTTTAATCTTGTTGTAACATTGCTCTTAAGGCTCATTGTTTTCCTTTTTTTTATACTTGGAGTTTTGTAGCTGAGTTGGTAAAATAGTCTCCATTGTTTCCTGTGAGATAATCCACACAGGCTATTGTGTTTTGCACCATAGACAATAATGACCTTAATTAGAAACAGCTCAGCTACAAAACAGCCAGTGTGACAATTATATGCCCTGAAACAAACCGCAGTAATATGATGGTGGGGCGAGGGTAACACTGGGCAGTGCTGATTACACCAGCGTCAGTATACACAGGCACATGTTTCTATATTACCTAAAAAGGATAAACATTTTTTACTACTCCACAAACAAAAACAGACCCAATAAAAAAATCCAAGATTTGTTCTTTGTTGTTTTATTCACATTCCCAACAGCCTCTTTAACTCTTAAAGAAAATAAACATCTTTTAGAAAGGTCAGGACACACAGTCTTCAGTGTGAAGCATTTTTGTTTTTTTACTAAAAAGAACACTAGTTTTAACCTTTCATTTGCCAGAGGCACAATCAACAATGGCATTGCTAGCCCTGCTGGCAGCAAACGGGTTAAACACTTACAGTCTTCATATATTATATATATGTATACACATATATATATATACACACACGCACGCACAAAAAATGAGGCATTATCCGCACTTTTGACCCTCGACACTTGTATGTACATCGGGGGCTGAAATTGCCACGGATGGCACTACTGGGGTTGTTTAGTGGTTAGCTGATATCTCAGGACCTCACTCCGTGACAAGTGGAATACAGCCCTGTGCGATGCCAGGTTAAGCAATGCCCCCTAGATCAACAACAAATAAAATGACAAATGGCTGGTGCGACTAATGATTCATTGGCCAATTTGGAAGGTCACTTGTCAATCAAAAAGGTCAGCGGATTTAAAAAAAAAAAAAAAAAAAAAAGTCCAAAGTCACCTTCAGAAGATGAGCTGTCAATGGCCATATAATTCTATTCCAATTTTTTGTTTTATTGCAGCTGAGCTGTGAAATCTAGAATGTTCTGGGTTAAGATGTGTTAGTGCTCTACCTTTATACACAGTGATCACATAAAGGATTCTGGTGATCTGAGAGCAATGGTATTCATTATCATTTAGCCCACAATGTGCTTGCCTTAAATACAAGGTTCATAAGGGCCTTGCCAACCAGACTTAAACTATAGGCTTTACAGAGTGAAAGGAGGCTGTGCAGAAATCGACTAATTCGAGAAGGGAAAAAAAACATGATGCCAATCATTAGGAAGGCATTTCAATTTTAGCTATGTGGGCCACCAGATGAGTTTCCAGGCACGTAGCCACTTCGACCTACATCAGCTGTCCTTGCAAGTTCTACAAATCAATGCTGTTAAGAGTGACTTCAATGGTGAAACGCGACTGTAGCCGTTGTCAGTTTGGAACAAATTCCAGATTCCTTGAGTCCTTTCAATGCCAAGCAACGCGGTCTCCACCCACCCACCCCCCTCTCCCATGAGCTCTCCACATGCCGGATTGTCCCTTTCAAAAGCTCCATCACTGCTCTAAACAACAAACACTGCTGAAGCCTACATTAAACACAGGCATGTTAATGTGTCTAGAGGCCGAGTATTGGAACACTACAAACAGTGTGTGGGGGGGGGGGGGGGGGGGGGGGGAAGGGAGATTTTGCCGTTTATTGTCAGTTTTCAATGGCAGAATCGGAACGGATTTTACAATTCGATCTGCATTTACTTAGAACCTTCTCCAGCCAGAAGCCTGCGACGCTCCAAAAATCTGCAGATAGAAATGACTTCTCCACCAACCAGCATTTCAAATCTTACTCAAGTTCATTGAAAATACTGTGGCAAAAAATTTCCATTTTTAACACTTTTAGGGTTGAACACGGCCCCCGGAATTAGAGGCAAAAAAAATGAATAAAAATAAAGGCTGGAGTTTTCCATTTGAAGACTAGCTGTGTAAAGGGATCTAATCATATTGATACTGAATTACACAGTAAAACATGGGCGTAGAGAGCTCTAATCCTTGATAACAAATCCATTTGCTTGACTGTTCTGCATAATATCACTCCACGCCTGAAACGTGCTTCAGGGATTCCCATAATCCCTCTTCTCTGCAACCTCTGACCTTCTGTATCCAATGCAAGCCAGAGTACGCCTGTTGCACTGGGGATGTGTCTGCATCCCTGCACTGTCCAGACCATCAGCCAAGTCTGACACCACACCAGATACAAAGGCGACTGGATGCGCAAGGCCGCTGCGCCTCTCTCACCGGCAGGAAGGTTGCGAAATCGCCGAGAGGTGAACGAAAGAACTTTGGGGTGAGATGACGGTGACAAATGTGGAGCAAATGGTTACACCAGGTGTTTCTGAAAAAGAAATAAAAAAAGAAATAAAATATAGTTATTTGAAGTTACTACTATAAATTCTAAGGCTGCCATGAGAGATGCCTGGGTACTGGCACGATTTACGTTTCATAGCATGCACAAACATTTACTATTCAGCACTGCACTATCAGATAGGCAGTACCTCCTGTTGGTAGCCCTGTTATAATTCAATTGATCTTGAGGCTAGGATCACACTAGCGTATTGTGCGCAGCGTATTTAAAAAAAAAAATCTCAGGCAAAAATACGGCCAGAATTAGACGCTTGAGAAAATCCATAGACAACAGTGCTAATGAAAAAAAAAAAGCGTTCACAGCATTCCATTGAGAGTGTATTACGCTAGAACGCTACCTGCGCTATTTCTTTGAGTGTATTGAACGCGGCATATTTTATGTGATTAGATTAGTTTCAATAGGAATTTAACAGTTCTGATCACACACCGAGTCAAAATGCTCTGCGTTTTCACACTGACAGTTCATTTTGTAATAGCAAAAAAGGCAGTGAAAAAGGGCTTATGAAAATTCGCTGACAAAGAGAATCCTCTCCACTAAAAGCAGGATATATTAGCAGCCCAGCAGTACATTAGCAGCCCAGCAGTACATTAGCAGCCCAGCAGTGGACAGTTTGGTGTAATGTCCTTTGAGTATGTCAGTGAGCCTAGGCGAAAGCTCCCAGTTGGATTGTTGAATCCCATTCCTAAGATTTGAAGAGGATTCTCTTTGTCAGCGAATTTTCATGAGCCATTTTCCCCTGCCTTTTATGCTATTACAAAATGAATGTCAGTGTGAAAACACAGCGCATTTTTAAGCTGTGTGATCGCAGCTATTGAAACTAATCTAATCACATAAAATACGCCGCGTTCCATACGCTCAAAGAAATAGTGCAGGTAGTGTTCTAGCGTAATACGCTCTCAAAGGAACGCTAATGTGAATGCTTTTCTACCATTAGCATTGTTGTTTACGGATCTGGTGTTATTCTGGCCGTACTTTCACCAGAGATTTTTTTTAAAAATATGCTGCGCACAATACGCTAGTGTGAACCTAGTCTGAAGGACCAGCAACACCATAAAAATAAAAATTCTCATATGGGTTGGCATGGCAGCCAAATAAGGCATTTGTAAAAATGTTATCTTAAATGAATGAATGTTATTGCTTTCTGTTTTTATTTGTACTGATAGCAGCCATGTTGTTGAACAGACCACACCCAGTCCCATTTTTTCTTGTGGGGGGAAGAGGGTGGGTGAGTAGTGGTTTAGACAATACATATTCATCCAGCCCCAGAAAGCCCTTTTTTTTTAAAGCTAAAAATCATACTTCATAAACACAATTTTGAATTTTTGAACCCACAACCAGAATATATCCTAACTATAAATCCATTGAAGATATTTCACATTTTTTGGTGTTTTGTTCTTATAAAATAGCCTTGATTCAGGTTTTTTTTTCTAGATTCCTAATTAAAACATACTGGCACAATGTTAGACTAATCGTAGTGTATAACAACTAAATGATACATTCAGATGGAAATTACAATAAATTGCACAAGCACCCAGTTAACATATGTAATGTAAATGCAGGGCTTTTTTTGTGCCGGTACACGCCGGTACAGCATACCGGCAAATGCCGGGCCTACAGGTAGGAGGAGAGGGGCGCTATCTTATCTTCCCCTCTCCTTACCTACCTCCTCCTCGGCCTGGCTGTCACTGCTTTCCTACTCCTCCAGTAATGATGTCAGTTCCTGCTTCTCACAGGAACTGACATCATTGCCGGGA
>WMED01022277.1:0-11709 GCA_019650415.1 Pipa parva | reverse complement strand
TAAAGGTAGTTAGTATCTGTTACCTAGTGAATAGTCTCAGCTTGTGACATTATGCCAACTACTTTTTCAGTAAAGGTAGTTACTATCTGTTACCTAGTGAATAGTCTCAGTTTGTGACATTATGCCAACTGCTTTTTCAGTGAAGGTAGTTAGTATCTGTTACCTAGTGAATAGTCTCAGCTTGTGACATTATGCCAACTGTATATTTTCTCCAAAACTTCAGGTCTTTTTACGGTGAATGCATCATCGCTATTAAATGTTGTGCGTTGAAGTGAGAGGAGCTTAGTCATGTGTGATTAAGTGAATTTGACTTTGCGAAATAATGGTGGATTGTTACCTTTCTGGCAACATTTCACTCAAAAGGCTTTGAAAATGTGGCAATTAGTGCCAAGATGAGCTAAGGACTCCCTGCCACAGAATGTAATAAAATACTGTGATTTATGTGACTATTCTCTGATGAAAATAATCGCAACGTAAATGTGAAAAAATTGTTTCTTATAACATATGCATATTGCAATTGTGTAGTAATTAATAAACAGTTATAGCATCATGGTCAGATCCATGTGAAGATAACATCTCTTCCCTAAAATATCCCTATTCATGACAAATATGCTACAATAATCCGTGGCTATTGTTCTGCAACCTTTGCTCAGGAAACACTAGAAAATGTTTCTTCAACGCTGTGACAATATGTTTAGTGAATATGCACAACTGACTTCAATTTGCACAAATTGTTGTATGGTAGTGTGACAAACTCACACTGATAAATTTGCCCCTCAGTACCTTTATTATTTGGCTGCTCAGCAAAATTGTGTACTTAGCTGAAGTTCAGTGTTACAGGTTACCCTTTATGATTCCCAAACCAAAATTCCAACAAAAAAAATAACAAAAAACCAAAAACAAAAGTTTCCTTTTCAGTCTAACGTGTTCACAATAAAAAAGCATAACTGTTTGCCAGAACATGGAATTCTAATGATCAACATACAAAACATATATGTTAGAAGAAAACATACAGTATAGCTGCCAACAATAACCATCTCAACATCCACACTTCAACATCTCCCAACACGGATAATGCTAATCTCCTTCATTGATACATAACACAGGTAAACAATCAGTATTTTACTGGTAGATATGGGAGGCAGAGGACCTGTGTAGCAGTGTGTTTGATTGATCAATGCTTTTTTGCTTAGCAAGTCCTCAGCTTACTTACAGTCACCTTTTTGCTCAGATGGGCATGGTTAGTCTGGTCAACTGGAATAAATAGCAATATTCTGGATGCTCTTCTGCTAAATATGTCACCTTTACACTATTCTTTGCCTCATTATGAGTTGGACATAACATAATTAAAAAATGTTTTTTTTTAAAGAAGGCTAAAAGCTTTCATTTTAGCAGTCACTTTGCAATTACACTGAGCTGCCTTTTCTACTGCAACAAAACAGGAGTAACCCATTTCTAAGTGCAATTGCATGCTCTTAACTCCTCTAAATCCTACAGAAAACATCTCATAAAATAGGATAATGATCCCGAACTTGGTACTTTTTTCCATGTACAGCAAACGAGAAGGAAAACATAGCAACAGCCTGCCCTCTAACCCACATTCAGTCACTTGCACCCACCACCAATGACCCCTTCCATTTTTTTGTCATTATGGGTTTTACCATGAGATGTACCCCAACTAGCAAGACTCAAAATCACCGGTACTCCACTCCCACCATGCATATATCCACAGACTTCTATTTGCCAAAGTTTCTGCATGTGATTCAGTTCAAGTTAAAGTGAAAATAACAGTCCTACTTAAGGGAGGCTTGTGAAACTCTACTGGGAGAAAACAGAACTGCCACTAAAGTAGGTAAAGAGGACACGGCACACTTTTAGTGATAAGGGGAAAAAAGTTAAAGGAAACACATGAAAAGAAAATGTTTACTAAGAAAAACGTGGCTTTTTAGCTTTCTGAAAAGTTTGTTAGACATAGGCAGCTTGTCAGTAATTAGATCTAATCCAGCGGTTCTCAACCTTTATGAGACCGCGACCCCCGGTGCTGATGTCTCCGCGCCGTGCGTGGTGACGTTCGGCCGAAACGTCATCACGTATGCACATCACGTGGTGACGTTTTCGGCCGACGTCACCCCGCGCAGGAACCCTTCCTTATAAGAAGGGTTCCTATGGGCGCTTCCGGGTGCCGGAGCGGTTCTCGACCCCAGTGGGATGGCCTCGCGACCCACAGGTTGAGAACCGCTGATCTAATCAGTAATTAGTACTGAAAGATATGAGGGTATGATATAAAGAAATCTAGGTGAAGCTGAATTATAGTAAAAGAAAGTGAACGTGAAAATATAAATAATGTATAAAAATTTTTGTGACAAGCTTTCCCTTTAAAAAGTCATAATGCCAAAGTTAGGATTTATATGAAAAAAGCACATGCACATTTTTTTCCAGTTGGATGAAAATTCATTTCTTAACATTATTTTCCTTCTGATCTATACAGATTTTATAGCAATGTATAGGGGGTTATTCACTAAAGTCTGAATTGTTGTGTATAGGTGTGAATTCACCAACTAAAGACAGTCGCAATAGGCTGCTACTGTTGAAGTCGCAGTTTTATAATGAGAATGTTGTAGCAGTAGTGACTTTACTATGGAAAATCGTCGCAGTCGCAACTTGAAAAATTGTAGCGGCCGTGAATTTGCTATGGGAATCCATTGTTTGAGAATTCAACAGTTGAATTCTCACCTTAGTGAATAACCCCCTTAGACTATTACCGACTTACACCTATTTAGCTTTACCACTGACCTCTCCAATGTACACCATTAAGGAAGCTGTAGAAAAGGAGAGCTATGACTTGGAAGTTTTGTCAATAAACAGCACATTTCAGAAACTCTCTCTACCTGGGGAACTTTGTGACTGACTGTGATGTTTAGGGATTAGTACAGGGGATGCTACACCATTTATATGAACCATGTGTGAATTGCTTATAGTACTATAGCAGTTACAAACTTTACTGTATAACACAAACAAATAAAACAAGAAAGATCAGATACCTGCAAATCCAATCTATTTTGAAGACTCCTCCTAGCATCTTTGCATTCATGCCTGCAGGAAGCACCCAGTGAATAGGTGATCCACCATGATGTGATTCTGATGAAAGTCTTGCAAAACCTTAAAAACATACAAAGATTTTTTGATTTCTCTCAAACTAGTCACATATACAGGTTTGTACACTGAAAAAAAAAATACAAAACCTGACCAAATTGATAAACTTGCAGAAAGAATGAAATCTTTTTATGAGGAGGGAAGCAGGATAGCTTGCTGATACAGTATGCCGTTTCTTATAGAACATTAAATAAAGCATTCATGAAGTGCGCCAGATTTGAACAATTGAATTTAATTCTCTCTTATTCTGGGGGGTCACTGTGCCATATTATGTCACAAGTTTCACATGGAAGACATACTACAAAATTAGCTTCTAGATCATTTGCTTACTTTGGCAACAAACATCTGCTTTAATACATTCTGAACTGTACTAATACACAACAAAATGCGTTTGATTGTAATAGATACAAATTATGCAAACTGTGTCTTACCTTGAAATTTTCCACTCTCTCGAACAGAGAAAACCAAAATAACGCTCCTTGCTGATCTAAAAGCTGCATTTAATTTCTTCTCATTAACTGGTAAAGTCGACCAAACACCCTATTAAAAAGACATGAAGACTACAATTATTTGCATGTAAATTTCCTAAACTGTTCATTTAGGCAGATAAATACTGTATATTCTAGAATTCCAGTCTAAGATTGGGGCACCACTCTAGTGTTTAATGTTATACTTTTACCACTGGTAACTACACACTGTTAGTTGGTATATTTTAAGGATATGTTGCTTACAATGGGAAAGCACTGCAGTTCAAGCACAATTGAGCAAATTCCTAGTGTGGCCCTTAACTAAGAAAAAGGCTCTTATTTTTGGAAGAGAGAAACACACAGTAAACACTTAGTTCCTTAAGGAGGCAGAAGACTGCAAATAACTGAAATAAAAAGACACTTTATGCCAACTAACAATGAGTAATACAATTTCCCAAACCCCCCTAAAACAAAATCCAAGATGACTAGAAGGGAAGTCTTGGTGCCTACAATGAAAAAAATGAATTGTAAATCCAATAAATTCCTGTGTCTGTTCCTGCCTCCTCAAAAAAGGGAGCTTTTATTCAGTTTCTACTGTGCTGCTTAAGAGAAATCTGCATTACTTGGAAGAATTTTTGCGATTGCTTCTGTTCGGCCAAAACCCTCATAAAACTGGATATGTTCAGATGTTGTAAATCCAAACCTTACTGTGTCAGGCAGCTCCTATTTAAGTGATGTCTTGATTGAGAACAGGTGTGGCAATAATCAGGCCTGGGTGTGGCTAGAGAAATTGAACTCAGGTGTGAAAAACCACAGTTATAGTATGTTTTAACAAGGGGGGCAATCACTTTTTCACACAGGGCCATGATGGTTTGGATTTTCTTTTCTCCTTTAATAATAAACACCTTCATTTACAAATTGCATTTTGTGTTTACTTGTGTTGTCCTTGACTATTGTTTAAATTGGTTTGATGTTCCGAAACAGTTAAGTGTGACAAACATGCAAAAAAACAGGAAATGAGGAAGGGGCAAACACTTTTTCACACCACTGTAAATAATGGCTAGAAAGTGCAGGGTGGAAATAGAAAGCTGGAAAAACATTATCAGTTCCTCTATTGTGTCACAGCATGCGATTCAGATGGCATGGCTAATTGTGATCCAGCACCTATCCTGGTAAGTATTATATACTACAAACCAACCGACAAGCATTAAGTGAACTGAACTAATAAGTAAACACCAAGTGAAACTGTGCATTAATGAAAGATTACCTTTGCTTTGGCCAAGGAGACATTTTCATGGTTGTTACTCTTGATGAGAAAGAATCGAGCTTCCTGGAGAACGTATCTAATTTTGTTGGTACGTTCTGAAAAATCAAATTGGATTGCAGGTCAGAAAGTACTATTTTCACTAAATATTTTGTATGCTGAATGCTGAATTCTACATGCAATGGCATTAACAAGCATTAAAGGGATTCAGTCATCACATAATAACCACATTAATGTGGTAAATGATCCCAAATAATTGCTTTTAAAAAGTTGGACTAGTGTGTTGACACAAAATACATCCCTGTGTAGTCTAACAGTTCATTGCCTGTAACAAAGATTAAAGCAGTTGTGTGTGGTAACCCATGTAGGGCATTAGCACTCATCCCTTATGGTTTTTATAGCACTACTTCAATTAAAATGTATTTTCTTCCAGCTCCTACCAATATCTGTCCAGGCTCCTCCAGTCAGTTAGAAATACAATTCCCTTGTGATCACTGACTATAGCTTTTTCAAAACCAAATACAATCTATATTTACAAGGACAATAACAAACTTCCACATTTCCAGGGAGACATTTTGAGAATATCCTTTAAGTGCACCTGTCACCCTCAAAACTTTAATTCTAATTTAGGTTGTACTAATGAAATAAATGATTTTGTAAATATATATGCATTAAATAATGTAGCTTTATACAGTGTTTCTCTCTGTCATCTTCCCTGTCAGCCAGACTTTTCTTTTGTGTCAGGTTGGGTGGGGCTGAAGGATGATTGACATTATAGCTCCTCCAATCAGATCCCTTAAACCCCGATCTAGCAGGGATCTGATTGGAAGAACTATAATGTCAATCATTTAGCCCAGCCCACCTGACCCTGGAAAGAAAAGTCAGGGTGACAGGGAAGATGACAGAGAGAAACACTGTATAAAGCTACATTATTTAATACATATATATTTACATAAACATTTATTTCATTAGTACAACCTAAATTAGTATTAGTTTTCAGGTGACAGGTGCACTTTTAAGGAACAGTAACATCCAAAAATAAAATTTCACATTTGGATTGGCATGGCAATTACTTAAATAACACTCGTAAAAATGTTATATTTGAAGTTGAAATCATGATTTTTATTGCTTTTTTGTACGATTTTATCTTTACCGATAGCAGCCATATTGTTAAACAGACCTCTCCTTACCCAATACAAGGCAGCAATGTAATACTCAAATATAAATGAAATATCCATAAAACTTTTCTAATTCTATTTTCTTCACATAAGCATGAATAACTGACAGAAAAAACCCTAAATTCAGATTGCATTTCTATGATACAAGCATGTTTAATAATGAAATCTTCAAAGCTTATTGCTAAGAGCTTTCGTTTTTGCTGGATGCAGCCATCGTTTATTGTTTGGGCTTTCAGGAAAGCCATTTATGGAGACGTAGAAGGGGCCGCTAGGTTGTTTGGGTAGTCTGAGCTGTAGCATGCTACTGTAGAACTCTTTGTGAGTTCTAGCATGTACAGTATAACTAAACCAATCAGATTCATTTTCATCTCACGAGATATCACAACTAGGGGGAGAAATTATTTGTGCATGCCACCCCTGTCATTTCTGTCAGGGCTGACACAGACTTGCCGAGAAATAATTGTAAGCTTTAATGATATTAACACAAAGTTTTCAACAGAATTTGCTTCTTTGCACCAGACTTACAGTCAATGCTCAGTTATAGTATTCTCCAGCATTCCATTCTCCTGAAAACGCCCATTTCCTGGTAATTCAACTTACCAATGCAGACTTTCAGCAAAATAGTTTAACTGCATTAAAAAGTTTGAATAGAAACACAGCACTGTTTCCACCCTGGCACGTAAGCATAAAGTAAGGTGGTTTCTTTGCAAAACCATGCCTGTGATATGAATGTTGTCTGGAATATATATTGATAAAACATTTACTGGAAGATAAAAGGTCAGGTAACAACGTATATTGCAAATACAAGTGATATAAGCTTTGTTGATGCTCTTCTCATTAGATCACTGTTCCTGTTTTAATATAAGGGTCTAGAGAATTCTCTCCTTTGACAGAGGCTCACAATGTGAATCTAAAATACAAATTAGAAATCCCAGGGAAGCCCATATATGGAACTGTCAAACACCAGCAGCTGCTAGTTAAGGAATCCTGTAGGCAAGAAACCAGTTTGGCTTTGTTATTAGCACTATTGATAAAATGTAACAGATTACACTGAAAATGTAAATTACACAATTTGCTTTAGAATTAAATATATGGTTATGAACATCTCAGAAGTTAAAGGGGAACTAAATGCAGAACTAAAATAAATATATTATAAAATATACCTGGCAGAGTTCACCCAACGCTGAGTGGCAAAATCATCACTGCATATGTCTGGAGCAGACGTGATGATGTTGATGCTGCTCTGCACCACCAATGCCAGGCAGGAGGGAGAGCCAGAGTGCAGCTTCACAGCTGTACCAATCGCTATGAAACTGCCTTCAATCTTCAGAACAGCTGCTCCATTCCCCATGACAGTTAGGACTTCCCAGCTAGTGTCAGGTATATTTTATAATATATTCATTTCTGCCTTTAGTTCCCCTTTAAGGGGTTAAAACACAAGTGTTTTTACATGGGTTTTTGATTTTACGTTCAATTTTATTTTGTATAGACATAAAAAAATAAAACACTGCCATGACAGCATCTGAATTGCTAAATTGAATCCAGTCGTGGAAAGTAGTAGGAAATGCATTACAGTATGAACTAAACAATTTCAAGCTTGGCAAGGCAAGTTTAATTAAAAATAGAAAGGAAGTTATAAATGAATATTCATATAAATCCCCAAATCTTTCATGTTTTTATAATCCATACACACAAGTGTATGGGCTGCATGACTGACACATAACAGAATGCATAGTGAGGGATAAGCCCTTATACACATCTTTCATATACTCACTGGGTTTAACTGATAATAGCTGAAATAGTTTGAAAGTACTATGCTTCCTAGTAAACTAGAGCATTACTTTTTTGTGGCCCCATTAACTTACTATATGGAAGTGCCAGAGTCCTGCAAATTCTTTGGAGCGGACAGAAGGCTAAATGGAGCATTACACCTGCTTTTTGTAAGGAATCTGCTTCTGTCTGGAAGGACACTGGTGCTTATTATCGTAAGTAAAGAGGTCCCAAAAACAGTAAGTAAACGTACTAGGGTAAAAACAATGCCTTATAAAACGTTATGTATTATTGGCTACAAGGTGAACAATGTAAACAAGTCACTAGATAACCCAGTCAAAGTGATGCAGGACCTGTTGTGTAAAAAAGCAGCCAGCATCGAGTAAAATTAACCAATTTCATTTCAATTATAATCTATTATCAAATATAAGTATATATACTGGTTAAAAACAAACATTAGGTTTTACCAATTCATATTATGCATGCCTGTCCAACATTGTAATACCCCAAAAGATGCACATGTTTACATTCCATTGAGACATCATGCGTTGGAAAGAACTGAATAATTAAAATTAAATTAGGAGACACACTAGGAAGGAGGGTGATTTAACAACTGCTGCAATAAGGAAAACTGCCATGGTAGTACATTCATTAGAACATTATTTTCATTAAAGTGAGTGCTTCCTCACTGCCTGGTGCATCTCCTTTATTCATTATTCATCATTTATCTAGGGCACCTTAGCAATGAAAACTGGGACAGCCAGTGTAAAAAAATATATATATATTGACTGAAAATGTATTCTATTCCTGTCCTAAATCTAGTTGCTGAATCAGTTTTCAAAGCTTAAGAGCTTATTTGAAACAGCCTGCAACAAGTCTCATCTAGAAAGGAAAGAAATATGTCAAATGTTTCATTCTTAAGCTTACCATACAATATGGTAATGATCACATTAACTACTCTGTTAAATTATTCCACCAAACATCCCCTTCTTAAATTTCATGGGGTTGTGGACCAAATCACAGAAGAAAAGGGAAAATTAAAGGATACCTTTTCGGACATCACGAACAGAAGAGGGCAATTTTTCGTGCTTCTTTTCTGAACCTGCGTTTAGCCAAAGTACATGTATTCAGAATGTGCTTTCAGACATAAAATACATTTTCAAAACTGTTTTGTCCCGTTTTCTTTGAAAATCTTATTTAAAATCAATCACAAAACGTATTTAAATATTTAAGGTTTGTTTTGGGAGCTTTCCATACGCATTATGCATTTCACAAACTGACCAGGTTTTTGGTGAAAAATGGTGTCGAAATAAGTGATTTGACTGAGCAAACTGCCTTCATTTGAGTTCTGTACCCATGATTTAAGCAGATACTGAAATCCAAATGATCACATTAACAGAACTTTTTATTTTACATTGCAGTTTTCCAAAGATGAACTTAGTACTTATGTGCAAACACAAGTTCTGCAAATAGATGGCAACCTCAGGCCTCAGATGAACAAAGCAATTTCTCTTTATTTACACCAAATTTTATTTCAAAACAATATGCAAAATCAAAGCAAAAATGAAATAACCGTCAACAAAACTACTTCAAAGCAGCGGTTGTTGATGCTACCTCTGAGACATACTATTTCATTTGAAATAAAAGTGTTCTATTGTGGAAGAAACTGGTATGAGCATCTTAAAAAGTAAATAATACCTGCATAAGAGTCTGATGCAGAACTTCCACTTCTATCAAACACAATTGGAGAAATACCTCTAGCCCTTTTCCTTTCTTTCTCTTTTTGATCTAGAAAATATGTGAGAAGATAATGTAAGCTTGGTAGCGGCCAGAAGTCCTTCAACCACTCTGATCGTCTAGGAATCCCGCTCTATGATACAAGCTAACTGACACGTTTACACTACGTGCTATGCTTATATTCCAAGAAAGCAAGCTTATGGAGCCCTAAAAATACACACACACAAAAAAAAGGGATAGATTTTTTTTATTATTTCATTTGTATATTTATTCTCTTGCATAAATTAAAGTGGCCAAGACAAAAAGAACTTGAAGGATCTAACATTTTAAAATCCCCACAAAGGTTCAATTTAACTATGAAAAAACAATGTACCAAACTACTCTCTCTGATAGTATTCCATGATAAATCCACTTTAAAATTGGGCACTTATTTCATGCCGCCATATTTTAAAGTGCTATACAACAAGGATCAGACAAACATGAACTATTAAAGAGAATAAAAATAAATGAAGAGTATCTCTGCCAGATAAACAACCTTCAGGTGCACTGTTTTAAGAACAAGCTCACAAAACAATGCTCAACAAATAAAACATTTGGAAAATCAGGATCAGTAAAGCTCCACTCACCAGAAGGGCTTTGTAATTTGCCGCTGTGTTTTACATTTAAATTTTTGTTTGACTTCAGAGGGAAACAAAACAAAACCTGTAACCGGCTTGCCTGTTGCCTATGAAACCTGCAGGGAAGAACTGAAGAATGATCTAAACCATTGGGCGATTTACTGGCCTAAATGGTGGGTAATTCTGTAGTTGAAATAACAAATGTGTGCAAGATTAGAAAGTCAGTAAAACCAACTAAAATTGGTAAAAATGTTTCTGAATGCCCTGTAACATTTAAAGAACCCCAAACAAAGCATTGTAAAGCAAGCAGTCACCTCTTTTGCATAAATGGCAGGTTCTATGGTATACAGAAAGCATAACTTATTGGAAAAGTTCTGTTTATTGTGGTAAAATACTTAGTATATTTGTACAGTGGTACCTCGAGATACGAGCTGCTCGGCATACAAATTTCTTGAGATATGAGCTGCGACTCTGACCGTTTTCCTGTTTGAGATACGAGATGAAATTTGAGATACGAGTCATTGTCCCCAGAAAGGATTAATTATGTTGATATTTTAAAAGGGGATAATTGGTCTGAGAAATGAGCTGTCTTGAGTTAAGAGCTCGGTCACGGAACAAATTAAATTCATATCTCAAGGTACCACTGTATTATGATTTCTATACCATGCACACTGACTTAGATTGTCACTTTAATATTAAAAAGCTAGTGGTTAGTCCCACTGTAAGAAGCCCAAAATAAATCTATCTTAAAATGTTCAAAGCATGCAAGCCACACTTCGTTTTTCTTTTACATCTGTTTAGGGAACCACAAAGGCTACACAGACATTTTGAGCAAATTTTCCCTGTAAACGATAGCCTTAATAAAAAAGTAAACTTTGAAGTCCCATTACCCCATTTCATTAAATGGCAAAGGGCAACATATCCTATCCTCCAGGATACTCATTCCTAAGATGAACAAGTCAGCAGAGCTACCCATCTGGTATCATGTGATATCTTTGCCCTGTACAGAAAATATAGCAAATCAGCTTCTGCGCACTGTGTAGCGTAAATGAAACTGTCCACTTTTAGAGAGTGCTCCAGAAATCAAAACCATGGAAAATTTCAGAGACCAGGATATCTGAGCAGCTTGCTGTCCAGTTTAAAAGACAGCTCTACCCCTTTTTATTTCTCGATTAGTTATGTGATCATAGCCAGGGGAAAACAAGTTCAATGAGGCACTGATTTCAATTACCTCTGGATTACAGATCACCAAACAAAATAGAACATAAAAACTAACATTCCACACAGGAAAAAATGTCAGGAAGTCAAAGATTTCAATGTCATCGGGACAGCAAATGCCAAAAGAGATTTTTTTTTTTTAAACAAGTGACATTTTATATATTTTCTTATAGTTTTCTGATCTGTTATCAGGAGTTAGTGGGAGTCGAGGCCCATTTTGGTGGAGTCAGAGTCGGTATAAAATAGACCGACTCAGAGTCCCAAAATATATAATAAATTGGTAGAGTTAGTTCATTGCAGTATAT